>VSMD01037514.1:0-28784 GCA_008750895.1 Mirza zaza
AGGAGTTCAAAACCATCCTGAGCAAGAGCGAGACCCCCATCTCTACTAAAAATAGAAAGAAATTAATTGGCCAACTAAAAATATATAGAAAAAAATTAGCCGGGCATGGTGGCACATGCCTGTAGTCCCAGCTACTCAGGAGGCTGAGGCAGAAGGATTACTTGAGCCCAGGAGTCTGAGGTTGCTGTGAGTGAGGCTAACGCCACGGCACTCTAGCTCAGGCAACAGAGTGAGACTCTGTCTCAAAAAAAAAAAAATAAAGAGGCCGGTAATTGGCCAACTAAGATATATATAGAAAAAATTAGCCAGGCATGGTGGCGCATGCCTGTAGTCTCAGCTACTTGGGAGGCTGAGGCAGCAGGATTGCTTGAGCCCAGGAGTTTGAGGTTGCTGTGAGCTAGGCTGACGCCATGGCACTCACTCTAGCCTGGGCAATAAAGTGAGACTCTGTCTCAAAAAAAAAAAATAAAGAAAGAAGTGTGTTCTTTTGACACTTCATGGGTAGCTCTGCCTGTCTCAGCTGGCTAGTCTTCTGGAGTCATCCTTGGTCAACAAGGTCCACTTTTCTGTCCAACCTTATTGGGCAGATCTTAAACCTTCCCCATCTCACCCACTCCATGTAGCCACCAAAGCATCATATCCCCTAATCATGGCATAAACTATAAAACATGTATTAGTACAAAAGCAAATTACACAATCAAAACATTTGTACCCCCATAATATTCTGAAAAAAAATCAGATTTGCAACAAAATATTTTCCTTTCTACCTGGTGTGTTTTATCACCAAAGTGAGAAGGCGAAATTTTTTATGAAGAAGATAGTCTATATAATTAATTTTATTTGGCAAACAGATAGATAACAAAACTATAAAAGATGACTAGAAAGACCTATCCCAATTAACCATAAGTGACTCAGCCATAGGCCTTTTCCAGAAACAAGTATAATCCAGTGTTCCAAAGCTGAGCTTGAAAATATTCAGTGTGGTTGGGCACAGTGGATTACTCCTGTACTCCCAGTGCTTTGGGAGGCCTCATCACATGAGGCCATGAGTTCAAGACCAGTCTGTGCAACATAGTGAGATCCCTGTCTCTACAAAATAAATACAAAAATTAGCCAGGTGTGGTGGCACACACCTATAGTAGCAGCTATGCAGGAGACTGGTGTGGGAGGATTGCTTGAGCCCAGGAGTTGAAGCCTGCAGTGAGCTATGATTTTATGTATGACTGTGCCACTGTACTCCAGCCTAGATAACAAAGCAAGACTCTTATCTCTTAAAAAAAAAAAAAATTAGCGTGTGTGTGTGTGTGTGTGTGTGTGTGTGTGTGTATGCCTAACTTTGTGATGGAATATTTTCAGAAATCAAATTCACTTTTCAACTAGCTGAACTATTAATAACTGTTTTGCTGTATTACCTATAGTTCTTAATCATTCTGTCTGTGTAGGTAATTGTAGTATATACTAAGTTCTGTAATTGCTTAAATATCATGAGAATCAGAGTGTTGAGCAGATATAGAGTCTTAAAAATTGTTCATTTTAATCATGAATTTCAACTTCCTTCACCACAAAAACTTACATCCAAGTTGTGAACAACTACCAAGCATGACTAATTTGAGATTCTTTTCTCTCATACTTCTCCCCTGGGAAAGGTACTTAAAGCAGTGATTGAAAACAAACCACAAAAAGAGGGAGTCCTAATTATTCCTAGAGTTAATGGTGATTTCTACAGGCAATGGTTGTATTCTTGGTCAGATCACTTAATATCCTTGGATTTCATTCAAAATTGAAGCGACTGGACTAGTTGTCCTTCAAAGGCCCTCTTAGCTCTGAAATCCCATGATCCGTACGTATTCTAGCCTTGCGAGTCACAAAGGGTTGAGATGCCCCTGGACCTAAAGGAGGAGGAGTTACAGGGCAGGCAATCAAAAGCCCTGTTTGCAAATATTTGTACCCTCATAAAAAAATGTTTGTATCTTCATAATATCCTAAAATAGAGAAAAAGAAAAAAAAGGCCTGTTTGCATGAGGTTCTCCTAAACTCCACAGGCAGCAGGCAGTGGGCCAATTGCTAACAATGTGGCCAGTACAAAGTGAGCGCCCCCATGTATAACCACAGAAAGACCACTCTTACTTTCTCTTTCCAGAAGAGAAAGTGATTTTTGACTAAGCAAGAATAGGGCTTTGAGTAGTGAAAAGGAACTGGAACAGTGTTTTATTTTATTTTTCTCTTGGTTGTAGAGGGGAAATTGCCAAAGAATGAAGATGGTGTAAGGCAGATTTCAAAGTTCTGGGTATTGTCATAGAGTCTTATACAGAGAATCAGGCACTACTGAATTGCCTGGATCTGATGAGCAGAGCCCAAGGCCCATCCTGCCCAGGTCTGTAGTGACCTGGCCCTCTTGGAGTCAGTACCTCTCCACCCTCACCCTAACCCCAACCCAAGCACCATCTGTCCACTTTAGTTTCACCATGGTCACTACAAACAGCAAAAGGGACCTTGGGACTGAGATTAAAGTTCTTCCACCAGGAGAGTTGAAAGCTGCTCCCAGCCCTGAGGAGAGAGTCCCCCAAAAGAATGGAAACTACTTACCAAGAGATTGAAGAGAAGGGGACATGTTCCTTTGAGGCCATTAGCTGAGGTGGTTGTGCACACCTAAGAGAGTGGTACAAGCTGGGCTCACAGCAGTAGTGACCCCCAGTAGCTCAGTCCCTGATGGAGTTAAATCTCTCCATGTCTATCAGGTATCTGGTACGATCTGGAGAAATAAAGGTTACATATAAATAAAACTAATTGGATTGAGAGGATAGGAATTAATTACTATTAATTTGGATTAATGTCACTAATGCCTTTCAAAGTAGGCCAAACTATGGGTAAGAGAATATGAATTGAAATGAATATAAGTTTTCTGTTTTCTAAAGTCTATAGATAATCTTCTGACAAGAAGTTAGATCCTTCCTTAGTCAAGATAGAAATAACTACCTCTGTTTAGAAAACAATTGTTTTTTTAATTGAGGTAAGATAATACATAAGAAAACATAAAGTTTTCCATTTTAACCCCTTTTAAATAAACAGTTCAGTGGCATTAAATACATGCACTATCCATCTCCAGAAATCTTTCCATCTTGCGAAACAAACTCTGTACCCATTACACAATGACTCCCCGTTTTCCCTCCCTCTAGCCTCGGCAAGCACTACTCTACTTTCTGTCTCTAGGAATTTGACTACTCTAGGTACTCATCTAAGTGGAAGCATGCAGTTTTTGTCCTTTTCTGTCTGGCTTATTTCACTCAGCACAATGTCCTTAAGCATGGGTCAGAATCTCCTTCCTTTTTAAGGCTGAGTAATACTCTGTCTTATATATATAATATATACACACACATACACAAACACACGCACACCACGTTTTCTTTATCCACTCATCTGTCAGTGGACATTTGGGTTGTTTCTACCTTTTGGCTACTGTGAGTAATGCTGCAACAAACATTGGTGTGCAAATATCTGTTTGATTCCCTGCTTTCAATTCTTTTGGGTATATACTCAGAAGTAGAAGTCCTAAGATCTGCAGTCAGCAAGTTGGAGAACTAAGAGAGCTGATAATATAGTTCCAGTCTAAGTCCAAAGGCCTGAGAACCGGAAAAAGTGATGATTTAAGTTCTAGTTTAAGTTCAAGTCCAAACGCAGGAGAAGGCTGGTGTCCCAGCTCAAAGACAGCCAAGCAGACAGTGAATCCTTCCTTACTCAGCCGTCTGTTCTATTCAGGCTATCAGTGGACTGGATAAGCCCACCCACAATGGGGAGGGCAATTTGTTTTACTCAGTTCAAATGTTAATTTCACCTTGAAACTCCCTCACAGGCACACCTAGAATAATGTTTAATCAAATATTTGGACACTCTGTGGCCCACTCAAGTTGATGAATAAAATTAACCATAACATATGATAATTCTTTGTTTAAGTTTCTTAGAAACTGCCATATTGTTTTCTATAGCAGCTATACCATTTTACATTCCCACCAGCAATGCACAAGTGTTCCAATCTCTCCACATCCTTGCCAACACTTGATAATTTCTGTTTTTTTCATGATAGCCTTCCTAATGGGTATGAGGTAGACTGCACTGTGGGTTTGATTTGCATGTTCTCAATGATTAGTGATGTTGAACATCTTTTTGTGTGCCTATTGTCCATTTATATATGTTCTTTGCAGAAATGTCTGTTCAAATCCTTTGCCCATTTTTAAATTAGATTATTTGAGTTTTTTGTTGTTGTTGAGTTATAAGAGTTTTTTATATATTCTGGATATGAATCCCATATCAGATATATGACTTACACGTATTTTCTCTTGAAAACAATTGTTCAACTTGGCATGTCTTAATTTTTTTCAAGCCAGAAGACGTGTATTATGAACTGAATGATTTGTGACCACCCCCAAAATTCATATGTTGAAGCCTTAACCTCCAATGTGACTATATTTACAGATAGAGTCTATAAGAAGGTGATAAGGGTTAAATGAGGTCATAAGGGTGGGGGCCTAATCTGGTAAGGCTGATGCCCTTATAAGAAGAGCCACAGACACCAGAGCTTGCTCTGTCTGCCATATGAGGACACAGTGAGAAAGCGGCCATCTGCAAGCCAGGAAGAGAGCCGTCACCAGGAACTGAATTAGCTGATACCTTGCTCTTGGACTTCCCAGCCTCCAGAAATGTGAGAAATAAATTTCTGTTGTTTAAGCCACCTAACCTATGGTATTTTGTTATGGCAGCCCAAGCTGACTACTACAACATATATTTTATGATTAAACAAGTGACAACATGCTGACAGAATAGTTTCAAAAACCATCAAAGGACTAAAGAGGTAAAAATCATTTGAAAACCTGCAACACAGGCATAATCACATTATTTCGTTGACTACCCTTCCAGGCTTCTTCCTCTGAAGGCAGAAAGTTTTTCACACCCCAGACTATAGATGCTATTTTGTAAACTTTCCTTAGCAATAAACACAGTACATGATTGTTTTAATGCACTACAAAGTACTCCACTGAACAGATACACCATAATATATTTAAGCAGTCCCCTAGTAATAGAGATTTAGGTATTTCTAACTTATCCTTAATGTACATAATGCTTTATGAAGGCCCTTTATGTATATCTTTGCATGTTTGTCCAATTCATTCACTGGGATAAATTCCCAGAAATTGATTTTCTGGGCCAAAGTATATGCATATTTAAAATTTTGATATCCTGTATATTGCCAAATTACCTTCCAGAAAAGCTGAACCAATTCATACTCTGTTTTATGAGAGTGTCCATTGCTCCATACCCTTGCCAAATTGGCATGCTTTCAGCAATGGTAAAAATAGGTTCTTGTCTGCTTTTCTCCTATGAATCCTGCCAAAGTGCATGATGTGAAACTAAATGAGAGGAATATAAATTTGACAGATGGGAGGTATTTTGGTCACTGTAATGTTTTATCTAAAGCACACCATTTTCCTCTCAAAGCAAATGTGATAGATAAGACCTCTTCATTTTTAAGTGTGAGTTCTAGGACGTAATTTCCTAAATGGATTGATTCCTTAGAGAGAGAATGTCTCAGAGGATGTAGAAATTATTCAAACCAAATGTGCTTTGGTCTGATAGAGGATATATGGTTTTTTTTATATAACAGTATCCACCTAATTTATTTTTTAAAGATGCAAAGTGTTCTACTCTCTACTGTGCAAAATGTCATACTACAGCCTATTCTGAATGTGTTCATTCATCGGAAGTTCCTACAGAGAAATTTTTTCCCCAACTTTGTTTTATATTTTCAAAGATTTATTTTAAATCGAGGTATAATTTACATTCAATGTGAATAAATGTTTCTGTTTAAAATTTGATTGCAAATAAATGCAAAAATTATTGCAAATAACTTTTTAAGATTATCTTTTACCACAAACTAGAAGAGAGAGAAGAAAAGAGTATATTTAAACATACTGTCTTTGAAAAGCACAAAGAAAAGATAATAACATTTTACATTCAGCTATTTCACTCCTTGGATGTATGATTTGAAGCACATAATTTATCGCAATATGATTCTTTTTTTCTCATCTGATAACCTAGCAAAATGAAATCTGCCTTACTTCTCTACAGAGATGTTAGAAAGGCAGGGAGGTCCATATACTATAGTGAATTAAACTATCCATTTTTTAAAAATGTGAATCCAGTCAAATATATTTTATTTACTTATGTCTAACCTTACAGTGTTTGTGCCTGAGAGGCTGCATTTCTTTTTCAAATGAAAACATGTAAATCAAATGTATGTTTTATTATGGAAAAATGTCTTCTTGTTTTGGCATGAATATCAGTTAAAAGCCTTTTGAAACTGTTCAGCTCCACTGACAGTATTAATGACCCTTCCATGAGAAAAAAGCCAGAAAATAGTTAGGATAATTATAAAATGTGAATCATACATTAAAAATCCCCTTTATTTTTTCCCTTTTAGCCACTTGATAAATGGAGTGCATCAAATTATTATAAATGTCATACTTCCAATGTTAACAAAATTATATTTGAAAAAAGGTATCATAATAATATTTGTTTTAATCTGGAAAAAAGAAGAATCACTGTGAATCCTGTTATCCAAGCAATAATGTGAATGAAATTATCTTCCATGGCTATGTTCTGACCTATTTTTCTTTTGGCAGACTAGTTAGGGGTGAATGCTTTTCCCCTCAGCTCTGTCTGCTTCCCAGGAGGGACAGCTTATGGCACTCAGGCTTCGGCCTTCTCTCTCTCTCCTTGGGAAAAAGCAACTTCTTTGGTAAGACTGACAGAAAGAACTTCTAATGTGTGACTCAGCTCTTCTTTCTTCCCTAGTTGCCTGGCCTTAAGGACTTCCTTTGTGATACACTTGCTAGACTAAGCCCTGCTCTGCAAGGACTGAAGTTTGAAGAGGTTTGTTTTAGTTCAGGAAATAATTAGTAAGCCCATTCGTGCACATGCTACAATCAGCTTATTGGCCATGAAACTAACTTTTTAAAAAAAATTATTTTTTATTGTGGCTAAAAAAAAATAACATAAAATTACCATCTTACCATTTCTAAGTGTATAGTTCAGTGGTGTTAATTATATTCACATTGTTGTGTAAGCAATCTCCAGAACTTTTTCATCTTGCAAAACTGAAACCCTATACCCATTAATCAACAACACCCCATTTCCCCTCCCTCCAGCCCTGGGCAATCACCGTTCTCCTTTCCATTTCTATGAATGGCTACTCTAGATACCTCATATAAGTGGAATCATACAGTATTTGTCTTTTTGAGACTGACTCACTTCACTTAGCATAATGTCCTGCAGGTTCATTCATGTCGTGGCATGTGTCAAAACTTCCCTCCTTTTTTTTTATTTTTTATTTTTTTGTTTCTACTTGTGTGTGTAAAGGAGGAACTTCCCTCCTTTTTAAGGCTGACATTTTGAACTGCCTGATTCCTGCTTCCACTTCTCAATTGAGTCCAAACTGTGAGTGAAAGGGGCAGGGGGTATGCTTCATTTCCATCCCTAAATCCCTCAGACTAGATAATAGCGTGTTGGGGTAGACACCTATCGTTCTGTCTAGCCAAGTTCAAATAAAAAGACAAATCTGAACTGAGGTAAAGAGAGACTTTATTCAAAAGGATTATTGCAATAGGAAGAGGGGGACTATTACAATAAAGAGAATGCTCTGATAACAGACCATAACATCTGCAAGCATCTCAATATTCAGGCAGAAAAGAGCTTTTCTTCTAAAAAAGAAAGAAAGAAAAGAAAAGTATGCTAGAAGGACATGGGAGGGATTGGGATGAGTGGGTGGAGTTATCCAGCAGATGGTCAGAGAATGTCCTCCCACCCTCAGGTCTGCTGTGTTTCACCAGGGACCATTAAGGAAGGCTTATTCCTAGTTCTAATGCTTAAAAGGTGGGCCAAGTTCAGGAACCTGGAGGAAGGAGAGGAGACTGGCTGACATTTAGTTCAGTTAACAGGCATTTTTTTCCAGATTGCCTAGTGGGGACAAACAGTTCAGCTAATCATTTATGAGCCAAAGAATGGGAATTTAGAGGGTCTATGTATGGCTTTGTCATAGGTAGACAAGGTGATCCCTGAAAGTCTTATTTAAGTCATATGGGGAAGGGTGATTCTTTGCTGTAAGCCATTTCCAGGAACACAGAAATATGGGAGGAGGTAGTTTCTTGACTCTCACTGTTGTCTAGTAGCACAGGGCTCAGGTGAAGATCAACATTGTCACCAATACCCTTTGCCACTCCATGTGGTGACAGAACCCCTCTTTCTTGGGAAAATCCACCTCACTTGTTTTATGTGAGGTTGATCCCACTTCCTACTTATAGGGATAGACATGTGACCCATCTGCCAATTCAAATATTGTATTCTCTGATGAGTGTTAATGGTCCAGCAAAGGGTAGATGATCCAAACACAACCAATCAAACTCTCCTGAGATTTGATCATATGGATGCTGGAGAGAACACTGACATTTTTATGCCCCTGGACACAGCCATGCACTGCCAAATTACACCTCTAGACTTCCCAGTTATATGAACAAATAACCCTGTCTTTTGCTTAACTGTGCAGTTGTTTTGGGTTTTTTCCTCCAAATAACTATATCATGGCCCCTGGGGCCTTGTTGGCTTGGAATGTTTGAAGGGTCCTAACTACCTCTAATTATGAACATTTCCAAGGGTCTGTTTTAGCTCCAAGGCTGAGTATGCTGACTACAGAATTCTGGCTATTATCTGTCCTCCCTGACAATTTTTACTGCAAGAATATTTGATATTCTTAACTTTTTCTACTAGACTTCTAAACATCATGGAGTCTCTGTAGTTATGTTTTACTATTCAAAGACATGTCCTGATTTGGGAAAAAAGAATTTAGTATCCTAACATAAACTTTAAAAGAAATCCCGTTTTTAAAAAAATGAGCTGTAATGCCTAGATGTTAAACTGATTTTCAGGTTCTATTTGATAAGTTATATGGGCAATAGATTAACATAAGGCATGGAAGGAATTCTTTCTGTGAGTTTTTAGGGAGAGTGCATGAGAAGGCATCATAGAAGAAATACAATGAGATACTAATATAAATGATGAAGCTTTTGTTTACATTTGATATTTTCCTGACTTCAACAGACAAATTTATTTAAATGACTAGATTGATCTGATAAATAAGAAAAGTCATGAAATGAAACACAGAATTATTTAAAATGTTTTAATTATGGAAGTGAAAAAGTAAGAAGTAGTAGCTAATCTTCATAAATAACTGAAAAAAGTAGAAGTTAATTCAATAAATATTTCTGGAGTGCCTATTCATCAGGGATACAGCAGCGAAAAACACAGACAAAATTTTCTGCCCTCATGGTCCTTCTAGTAGAAAAATGCACCAGTAAAATAAAACGACAAAACTCCAATAATCAACAACATCTGGGTTCCCAGGGCAAGAGAGTCTCTGACCTGCCGGTTGTTTCACTGCTCTTTGCCTGTGAGAAATTGAAATTGTCCTATACCAAAATGCTACCATAGTCATACCTCAGTGACTTTTTTATTTCTCCTTGAAATTTTTCTGTATTTTCTAAATTTTCTACAATGAGCAACTATTACTTTTTAATCAGAAAGGGAACTTATTAAGAGAAAAATAACCCTGACAAACTGGAAGTTCAAATCCCTCAGTGTGGAGGGTTGACCCAGATATCTGCTGTTGGCACTGTCCTGAACTGAAAAAGAAAGTCTTTTTACAAAGCCACACATGCTGCTTTCACTTTGGTGAATCTCCCCCTCCCTTCTCTCGTTCTCAAGTGCTTCTTCTGATGTATTCTAAAGCTGCTTATTTTTACAGTTTCATGCACCTTTTTTTCTTCACTTTTAAATATTCTGAGTGCCTAGAACTTTGCCTCTTTCTTGCCTCTCTCTCTCTTCTTACTGATTACCTAGTTCTTTTGTCTTTATTTTATTTCAGAGTATTATGGAGATACAAACGTTTGGGTTACGTAAATTGCTTTTGTACCATTTGAGTCAAAGTTATAAGTGTGCCCATCCCCCAGATCTTGGGCACTGTACCCATTAGGTGTGAATTTACCCATCCCTTTCTCCCCCCTCCCACCTGCTTGATTTCCGATGAGTTTTATTTCCATATGTGCACATAAGTGTTGATTGATTAGTTCTAATTTAATGGTAAGTACATGGTGTCTGTTTTTCCATTCTTGTGATACTTCACTTAGGAGAATGGTCCTCACTTCCATCCAGGATAATACAAGAGGTATTAGTTCACTATTTTTTATGGCTGAGTAGTATTCCATGGTATACATATACCACATTTTATTAATCCACTCATATATTGACAGGCACTTGGGTTATTTCCACATTTTTGCAATTGTGAATTGTGCTGCTATTTTTGTCCTTTTATCTACAAAGAGCACCATTGTTTTACCTCTCTGTGGACAGGTAAACCTTATTACTCAACATTGTCCTTGTCCCTTCCAATTCTGAATGCCACTTTTCCAAGAACTGAACTCTCACTCTCTTGTTTGCCAAAGTATTCCTAATGAATGTCAAAGCTCCCTCTTATTCGCTTATATTTCTGAAAGTTGTTGAACAAATTTGTAAAAGAAATTTTCCATTGCCTTTTATTTCATGGATGTGTAAAAAAAAAAGAACTTTTCCAGCCCCTGATGGGTTGAGCTATTATGTTACAGTCTTTGAGAATATAGGGTCATGATAGAAAGTTGTTTTATTTTGCTTTGTTTTATATAATTGGTTTAATCATAGTTGCTTTACTTTTCTTTCTCTTTAGTTTAAAGAAATTCTTAGTATTTTCCCTATTGCTTTGTCTCTTTATTGATACTTAGTATGGAAGTTGCATCCACTTTTATCAATGTAAAGGGAGAAGTCAATTGACATTTGGATGAAATTTTTAAAAATTATTTTATCTACTTTTTTAAAATTGGTAAGATGTATTTTTCATGCTTTTTAAAAAGTTGTTTTTAATTAAGGTGTAAAATACATTTAGTATATTTAGTGAGCTTTGGTGTATATGTGTGTATATATGTATATACCCATTTAACCATTACGAGCTCAAGAGAGAACACTCCTGGGAACCCCAAAACTTCTCTTATCCCTTTGTCAGTCAGCATCCTCCTGCCCCACCCTCCCAGCCTTCCAAGCTGGGTCAAAGAGTAGACATATCTTTAGCTTTGGTCAAATCATTAACATATTTGCATGGCACAAAATTTAGAAGGCATAAGATAGTATAGAGTGAAAAACCTCTCTCTTATCCTATATTTCAGTTCTACACTTCTCTTCTCCAGAGGCAACCAATATTACCAGTTCCTTGTGTATTTTTACAGAAACACATCTGTGTATAGAAGTATATGTATGTATAGTCTTGTGTTTTATACCAAAGCCACCACACAATACAAACTTTTTTGCACCTTGCTTCCTTTCACTAAATTTGTCTTTGAGATTAGTCTATATCAGTAACACTGAACTCCTTCATCTTATTAAATGATTGTGTAGTATGATATTTTGCACATCTGAAAGTATATCTGAAGGATAAAAACAGCTTTAAGCATTTTAAATTTTTCTCAAAATTAGTAAAATTAATGCCTGTTCCCTCACACTCTTACCAACACAATGAGTTAGCAAGTTTTTAATCCTTGGTAGTTTAATCCTTGGTAGTTTTAATCCTTGGTAGTTTAATCTAAGTTTTTAATCCTTCCATCCTTTAGATGGAAAATGGTATCTCATTGCAGCCTTTAATTTTAAATTTCTCTTAATATGAAGAGATCTTTTTGTATGTAAAGATTCATTTTTATTTCCTGTCCTGTAAACTGTTTATATTGCTTGTTCATTTTTCTTAAATTAATCATCTTTTTCTTTAATGTTTTGTAAGAACTCTTTCTACATTAAGGAAATTAGCTCTTGGTCTGTGATATAAGTTGGAAATATTTTTAAGGAAAATGATTTAATACATAGCAATTTAAGCTCCCACATATATTAATTAAAAATGGATGGCAAGTCAAGAAACGTTTATTGTACCAGGCACTGTGCTAAGTGCTGAAAATACAATAAACATTTATTCCTACCCTTAAAACATTTACAATCTAAGAAAGGAAAGAGACCCCAAAACAGAGCATTACTTTATCTTTTGGTAAATCATATTATAGGATAGACATGTACACTACATGTACTTCCAACTCAACATCCAAAATTGAATGTGTTGTCTTCTTCTAGGACCTCTTTTTCCACTGTTCCATATCTCAGTAAATGGTATCGTTAGTTACTTAGCTGCTTTGTTCAGAAACCTTAAAGTGACCCTATACTCCTTTCTCTCCTTCACTCTCAAAGTGGATTTGCCATTTGAAAGATTACTGTGGAGGACTAAAGGAAGGAGACTGGTGGCTAATTACATTTAGTCCTACCAGTCATGGGTGAGATAGCAACCATGAGAATGATGAAGAAAACACATGAGGGACTGGATGACTACTAAACATAGGCAGTGAGGAAGAGGTCTGGTACAACACCCAAATAGAATTTTAAGTACAGTACCGCCAACTGACTTTCCTGAGGTCATAAAAAGCCATATTGATATAGTTTATTAAAATCAACATGGGTCATTCCTAAACCTCCTCCTCTTTGTTGCTCACCATTTTCCTGGGCGTTAGCTGCTTTCACTGGCCCTAATCCGGTCACACTTTCCCACAAGTACTCTTCAGACAATTATACCCTGGAATAGGCAGAATATAATCTGGTTTGAGTATCACAATTTTTTCTCTTAGGCAGAATTAAGGAGGCCGTGAATGGCCAAAACAGAAGCAGCAGGAGGGAGTTGTGAGAGAGTAGCAAAGGGGTTGATAATGTGAAGCACAGATAATTGACTTCTGAATAATCAGGTTTTTAGAAAAGTATAACCTCTTTGAAGTGTAATATTACCCCAAAATTGGGAAAATAAAGGAGCGAGGGGAAATTACCTGTAATCCAATCACTCAGATGTGACCACTGTAAGAATTATGAAATATCATACTGCCTTCCACTTCTTTCCCAGCCCCCTTTTCACATGGTTATAAATCATAGTGTGATCATTAATTGTCTAAAATATATAGTGGAATCCTAGTGGCATAAGATAATTTTTAATGGCCTTAGAGGAACATTAAATATGAAGTAAGTTATTATTGTTGCCATCTTACTTTAATATAAATTGTTACTCTCTTTAAGGACACAGAAGGAAATGTAGGCTTCTGTTTCAGGTAGCGAATGTACAAACAGGAAGCCTCATAGACCCTGAGACAATCTGGCTAATAAGCACTGAAATGGCACCAACAACTACTTTTTAAATTAGTAAGAACATTATTTTACTCATGTATGTTTTGTAGCATGGTTGTATAGAAATAGCACTGGGCTGAGAGATGTGAGACTCGGGATATAGTCCTAGCTTTGGAATTAACTGTATGGTCTTGCACTTACTTTTTCTTTCTGTATTGAATCAGTTCAGATTCTGCCTCATGCCTGCCAAGTGAGTGTGCTAATGTGACCCTGTTTGTCCATGCCTGATTCATGCCCATCCTTGGAATTGGGGGTGAGATCAGCCCTCTCCACTATAAAAAGGCCATGAGTCAGGAAGGGGTTTCCCCCCACCCCAGAATTCTGTGTGATGGGCTATTACCAGAAGGGGAAATGGATTCTGAGCACGCAAAAACACTATGACATTCCACTTTGGTTGTAGTTTCTTTACCTGTAAAAGAGGTTGGTGTAAAAAGGTCTATTCTTACTCTCTGTAGATCTATCTTCACAGGATTGAAAGTGCAGTATTGTCTGAGTTAAAGTATGAGTAAAACTGTGCTGTTTCTTTGATTTCTGATTTGTGATTTGACTCCTTTATGACTTTAGAGCAATTTCATGAGTTCAGACCAGGAGTTTAAAGCAGGTTCCTGAGTGACTTTCCTGTTTTTGTGAGCTGTCTGTGTATACTTCCTGCAGTAAGACTGTTTTATTAATAGCAACATACACCATGAAACAACATACTTCTTTGACCCCATCACTGTTTTTATCTTTGGAAAGCCTATGATGTGTTACTAAGTGTTAAAAATAGTTTACCCTTTAGTGTACAGTTGCCAAACTGAGTTTATTTTTACTCAAACTGGACAGGAGCTGGCTAATACAATGACTTCCCCAAATTCAAGTTTTTCATAGCATGTCTTCTTATTCCACAACTCTGTAGGAGTGGGTGGTATCAAAGGAATTACAAACATACATTCAGCATAACTTTGCGCTGACAATGGTTTTCTCTCCAATCTCTACTTCAGTGATTATTTTTAATGGGACTGGCTCTAACAAGATAATCCTGGCAGGACCTTTCAGTTATATAATTAAACAGGGTAAGTTAATATCTAATAAAAAGTTTCCTGCCCTACAATTCTAATAGCAATTTTTTCTATATATTATCTCCCTTAGCAAACAGGGATATAAATATTGGCTCCCTAGCTCAGAAGGTCGTTAAGCTGATTAAATTAAGATAATGCATGTAAAAAATAGGTGGCACAATGTTTGCACACACAGTGGTCATAAATGTTAGCTGTTTCTGTATTATTATCCATAAAAAGAATATAATACCTCCCTCAGAGGGGGGTTTTGAGGATCAAACGGGATACAAATTGCTTAACATACATAAAAAAACACACATATATATGCATATAAAGTGTTTTAACACTGTACTTGGCACACAGGGAACATTTAGAAACAGTTTCTGCTGATGATGATAGAAGCAGCCTGTTTTTAACCAAACCAAACCAGATTCGTTTGCCAGCGTGCAAGGGAAAGCCAAACACTGAAGCACTGGGATTGCAGTGAAATACGGTCAGGCGGCCAAAACAAGGAGCTGGACTCCAATCTGTCTCCCCAAGCTGGTAGGTTTTATAGTCAGAAAGTAATGAGGCATGATCTGATTGGATCTTGTGATGAGGTGATACCAGGAGATATGCTCTGACTGGATCCTCACGTGGGGTGACGCTGGGGATTGATCTGATTGGATCTTGGATCCTGCTATGCAGTGTGGGTTTCTTAATTCAGTCCCTGGGACTCCTGAGTCCAAGTATGTAGGTTCCACCTACGATTGCATGCTTGGTTCATCTGGGCATATTCAGGTTATTATGTGACTTTCAAGATGGAGGTTCATGGCAATTGAAAAACATTTGTTACATAAAAGTTGAACTGGATTGATCTGATGCAGTTCCAATAGTACTTCCAAAATCAGTAGCTAGCAACATTTACCTTGCTCATGAATGTTAAAAATCTGATTAGGGCCGGGCGCGGTGGCTCACGCCTGTAATCCTAGCTCTCTGGGAGGCCGAGGTGGGCGGATCATTTGAGCTCAGGAGTTCGAGAGCAGCCTGAGCAAGAGCGAGACCCCATCTCTACTATAAACGGAAAGAAATTAATTGGCCAACTAATATATATAGAAAAAAATTAGCCGGGCATGGTGGCACATGCCTGTAGTCCCAGTTGCTTGGGAGGCTGAGGCAGCAGGATTCCTTGAGCCCAGGAGTTTGAGGTTGCTGTGAGCTAGGCTGACGCCACGGCACTCACTGTAGCCTGGGCAATAAAGTGAGACTCTGTCTCAAAAAAAAAAAAAAAAAAAATCTGATTAGAATACCAGTTTTACTGCTACTTAATAGTTTAACCCCATTTTAAGTCAGCAAACTAGTGTTATGGTTAATTAGGTAAAAAACATATAGTGAAATGCACATCCCACCTCCGCCATCCATCAGCTATTCCATCTTGGGCAAATTCTTCATTTTTCTATGCCTTCATTTCCTCATCTTCAAAAGGGTATAATAATACTTACCTTACATACTTCCCATGATTATATTAATAATACAAGATTATAAGATTGAGTTGATTAAGGAACCTTGTAAAGGAGCAAAAGAATATTAATCTAATAATTGTGTGACTTGTTGGGCACCTACTAAATGCTAAGCCTGTGCTAATTGCTATGTGTATATTATCTCATTTAGTCTTCATAATAGCCCCATGAGGTAGGTATTATTTTTATATCCATTTTACAAATTAAAATCCTAAGTGTTATAAATGTTACATAACTTGCTCAAAGTCACATTGCACATTAAATGTGCAAATTAATATCTCTTCAGACTCCTAGATTACTCTTATCCCCTCTATTATGTAAATATGAATTATTATTACTGTATGATAATATAATCAGTTTTTATGACATGGTGGCATGGGAAACATACAGGTGATTATTTCAAATAGTAATTTACTAACATGTTTTACTTGCACATTTTTGACATTTTTAAGGAAACAGTGCTAAATAAAAATGACTACTGGTACCTCCTAAAAACATGTGTTTGGAAAATAATCATTTTCTAGGGAGAGGTGGACTGATTCCTTTCTGAAGTAGGAGCCAGCCTAGACAGAGAACTTGTGACTAAGATTCCAAAAGCAAATACAACCAAAACTAAAATAAATAAATGAGACTGACTTAAATTAAAATGTTTCTGCACAGCAAAAGAAATAACCAGCAGAGTAAATAGACAACCTACAGAATGGGAGAAAATATTCATAAACTATACATCCAACAAAGGACTAATATCTACAATCTACAAGGAACTCAAATAAATCAGCAGGAAAAAAAAACAAATAACCCCATTAAAAGTAGACAAAAGACATGAACAGATATTTTTCAAAAGAAGATATACAAATGGCCAACAAACATATGAAAAAATGTCAACATCACTAATCATCAGGGAAATGCAAATTAAAACCACAATGAGATACCACCTTACTCCTGTCAGAATGGCCATTATTAGTAAGTCAAAAAATAATAGATGCTGGCATTATTAGTAAGTCAAAAAATAAAGGATCTGGTGAAAAGGGAACACTTATACACTGTTGGTCAGAATGTAAATTAGTACAACCTCTGTGGGAAACAGTATGGAGATTCCTCAAAGAGCTAAAAGTAAACCTACCATTTGATCCAGCAATTGTATTACTGGGTATCTACCTAAAGAAAAAGAAGTAATTACATCAAAAAGACACATGCAAATGTTTATTGCAGCACAGTTCACAATTGCAAAAATATGGAATCAACTTAAGTGCCCATTAACCAATGAGTGCATATACCTATACATTCCACATTTTCCATATCATATGGAATACTACTACTCAGCTATAAGAAAGAATGAAATAATGTTTTTTGCAACAACTTGGATGGAAATGGAGGCCATTATCCTAAGTGAAGTGTCTCAGGAACAGAAAAGCAAATACTGCGTGTACTCACTTATAAATGGGAGATAAATGATGGGTATATATGGTCATACAGAGTGGAATAATGGACTTTGAAGACTCACTCAGAAGGT
Source organism: Mirza zaza (assembly GCA_008750895.1). NCBI lineage: Eukaryota > Metazoa > Chordata > Mammalia > Primates > Cheirogaleidae > Mirza > Mirza zaza. The sequence continues at coordinate 17,379 of VSMD01037514.1, forward strand.
GGAGGTATGAGGGGGGTAAGGAATCAAAAATTACCTATTGGGTACAATGTACATTATTCAGGTGACAGGTACACTAAAAGCCCTGACTTCAACACTATGTAATTCATCCATGTATCAAAAAACCACTTGTACCCCCCCAAAATCTATTGAAATCTTTTAATATAGAAAAAAAAACCCTAAAGTTTAAAAGGAAAAAAAAAGGCTAGGTGTGGTGGCTCACGCCTGTAATACTAGCACTCTGGGAGGCCAAGGCAGGCAGATCGCTCAAGGTCGGGAGTTCAAAACCAGCCTGAGCCCAAGCAAGAGCAAGACTCCGTCTCTACTAAAAAATAGAAAGATATTAATTGGACAACTAAAAATATATAGAAAAAAATTAGCTGGGCATGGTGGCGCATGCCTGTAGTCCCCACTACTCTGGAGGCTGAGGCAGAAGGATTGCCTGAGCCCAGGAGTCTGAGGCTGCTGTGAGCTAGGCTGATGCCATGGCACTCTAGCCTGGGCAACAGAGTGAGACACTGTTTCAAAAAGAAAAAGAAATAGGAGCCAGGCTAGCCAGTGCCTCTTTTTATTCTTGGAGAAATCCACTTGGTGGACATAGGATTTTGCAGGGAAAACAGAGAAGTTTTTTCTTCCAAAGAGAGTACAATTCATATTTGGGACAAACAAAATGGACTCTGGAACAGCTGCTCACTCCTAAAAGAGCATATGAACTTTATGAGAAAAGAGGAGTATGGTCATGTATGCAACCATTACTGTAAATAAATTGATTTAGTTAACAGATTAAATTTTTTTTTTTTTTTTTTGAGACAGTCTCACTCTGTTGCCCGGGCTAGAGTGCTGTGGCGTCAGCCTAGCTCACAGCAACCTCAAACTCCTGGGCTCAAGCAATCCTACTGCCTCAGCCTCCTGAGTAGCTGGGCCTACATGTATGCGGCACCAGGCACGGCTAATTTTTTCTATATATTTTTAGTTAGCCAATTAGTTTGTTTCTATTTTTAGTGGAGACGTGGTCTCTCTCTTGCTCAGGCTGGTTTCAAACTCCTGACCTTGAGTGATCCTCCCACCTCAGCCTCCCAGAGAGCTAGGATTACAGGCCTGAGCCACCACGCCTGGCCTAAATATCTTTTAAATTTCAGTCTATTCCATGGTCCTGATCCAAAACAATTATTTTGCTTAAGTTAAACTATAGATCCTTATAAATAAACCTCTTTGAAGAATTAATAGCTCAACTTTTGCATTATTAGACCCTTAGAGTCTTTGAAAGTGAATGTTGAGAACTTGTAGTCTAAGTCTAAGCTGGGATTTGCTGCTTAGTCTTAACTTTGAGCAACAAAATGACCCAACTCTAATAATTACACTATTTTGGCTATCAATTATAATTACCCACCAGAAAACATTCTTAATGAGGTAGAGCCAGTATTGTGATGGAGCCAGCTCCTACATGCTATACAGAGTTGATTATTAAATTTTTAAGAATTTTGTGAGTTGATGGTTAAAACTTGGTAGCTTGAAATCAGACACGATGGGAATAGTCATAACACAGAAAATGGAAAATGCTACAAATCAGGCCCTCCATCCCCTGCTTCTCTCCCTCCATATATGCCCCCCAACCTGCCCTGAGAGCCTGTTTACCACCAGCACACAACTGGGTAGAGCCACTCTGTTTCCAATGGAGCATCAGAAAATGAATGCCAGGCCTGATGCTCTGCTGCCAGTGATTGGCAACCTGCTTCTCATCAGACCTAGAAAGTGGCAGCCCTTGTAGCCTTGGTCACCAACACAGGCAAATGTGAAAATCAGAATACCAATGGCTAGAGTGCAGTTTTCATCTCTGAAGGTCAGAAGATCACTTTAAAGTATCCGCTGCTGCTTAGCAATGGTAGGTTGACATGGAGCACCAGGATATCCTAAGTCTGTGGGAAGTGAGTGACTCATTCTCCCAATCAGCAGAGTGAGGGGACATTCATCCCTCAAAACATGATGGGGTTTTCCTTTCAATATCATTAATCACAATGAATATGTTTGAGGATTATACAGTAACAAGATGGGAGAAATTAGATCTCATGTAGTTGAAATGCCCAAAGAACAGTTTCTCCATGGAACTGGGTCATTCATTATTTTACTAATGTTGCCTTGTGAAAATCTTGCCTTTTCTGTATGTCAGCCAGCTCAGAGCCATTTCAACCTATACATTTCATTTTTCAGGAAGTGTTCGAAGCACAATGTTTGTCTATACTGTTTGTTTTGTGCAGATTTACCAGGCCTTTATTTAATTCACCAGAGGCCTAATGTAATGTCTGACTCAAGCCCAAGAATACTTATGTTTCTTAGTCTTTGTAGCTCACGGTGTAGAAATGAAATTAAACCCTGAAAAACAACCCAGGGCCTTTGCCAAGAAAACAAATCTGTATTTCTTCAGCCTGTTACTATATAGTACCTGGTTTGAATCTAGTGAGATCTCCCCCAAACATGGAATCCATACATACTTTCAATCCTCATTCTCTTAAGACCTTAGGAAAAGGAAGCTATATCAGGCATTTTTAGGAGATAAGTGGACACGGAGTAGATGAGCTTTTGAAATTAACATCTAGAGGACATTGGTACTCTAAGACAGGAGTCTGCCAACCTCCTTCTCTGTGGGCAAATTAACAAACTCCTCTTTCCTTCTCCTCAAACCACTTGTCCTTGTGGCCTCAGGGACAGTGCCAAACTTTTTGAACTCCTGACATGGAGCAATCTGCCCACCTCGGCCTCCCAGAGTGCTAGGATTATAGGCGTGAGCCACCACGCCCGGCCTAGTGCCAAACTTTTAGTAACAGAATTTGCATCCCCTGCATGGGGCTCACTGGCACCCTGGTGGAATGGTACCCCACAACTGTTGGAAGAGGCAAGGAGTAGCCCTGGGTCAAAGCTGTGGGTCTTCACGGTAGGAGCAACTTCTTTTCGAGGTGACAGAGCAAGAGATGGCCAGCCGCAGCAGCTGCAGGAGCCTGTTTTAGCTCTGGGGAACTCCCATCTGTGTTGACCAAAAGTAGACATGGTTCCCCGCAACCTGAACTGAGTTGAGGAGAAGGAAATGGATTTGGAAACGTCTAGACAGCCTTGGCTATTTGTTTGTTGAGTAAGTTCCCCAGGGTGCACCCCGAGACCCTGATTCCACCCTTCAGGGCAGGGTTTCAGAACTTCCTGTTGGTTTTGTTTGTTTTGAGGTGCCTTTTGGGGGTGGACGCCACAAGATTGAGTGGAACTAGGAAAACTGGTTTAAATTCAGAGTTAATTTGCAGTTCCCAGGGAACGGGAGAATTAGGCCACCCATTTGGAGAGGGTTTTGAACCTTCTAGTTGGGGTAACGTTTATCGCCTTTGGATTTCCATTTGTGAACCTTCCAGCCCTCTGGCAGGGCATTTGAGGTGCCATTGGGGTGGCATTTGTCCCCTTTGGATTCCCGTTTGTTTGATAGGCCCTGACATTTTTGTGTTGAGGACAAAAAGGAAACAGAGGAAAAGAGAAAATAAAAGAGAAAAGAGAAAAACGGGAAGTGAAATTTATTGAGTGTGCCCGGGAAGGTGGTCTCTCCATCTTCTTTCCTGTAAACTGCTCCATCAGCATGGTTCATCCCGGATGATTTTAATATAATGACCATCTTCCCTGATTTTCATGCACAGAGTAGTACATTCATTGGGATAAGTGGACATATCGCTGCCACACATGGGGCTAAAGTCCCTGGGACATCCTGGTAATTTATACAGACCACAGTTTGGTGTTCTATATGTTGCATGCTCACCAAATTCAGGGTCCAAAGAGGCTGCGAAGACCTCGGCCAGGAGCAGCGGCACCAAGCGCAGCGCCACAAGCGCCATCGTGGGGCCCCGGCGTAGAATGTTTTGGATTGTTGGTATTGGGAATTCCCTGTATTGCTTGTGTTTCATTGTTTGTGAGTTTCATCTGGTGAGTTTTTGTACCTTTGTCTAAAGATTATTGTGATACCGCTTGTATGGAATGTGAGGAAAAGTGGTGATTGATGGTGCGTGGTTTATTCTGAGCTGTTGGTTCTTTTAAAATTCAGAGTTCAAATGGTCAACCTGCCACCATAGAGTTAAAATGTTGAGTCTCAAGTTCTCTGCTTGAGATAAACTCATTGTTTATGATATTCAAAATGATCTGTGTTTGTTATGATTTTTGATAAATGAGATCCTCTTTTCCTGTCCCAAACTCCCGCAGCCAGCCCGGGGGAGGCACCGGATGGGGCCGTAGCCAGGGATGCACCCAGCCCACTGAGGCGCGGCGCACAGCAAGGGGGAAGAAACACCTGCTGCCGCCATCTTAGCACCATGTGAGGGGCCAGGCGGGGGGAAGGGCCAGGCGGGGGGAGGAGCCAGGCGGGGGGAGGAGCCAGGCGGGGGGAGAGGGGGGAGGGGCACCGCCGGAACTAACTCCAGTCCCACGCCAGGTAAGTTAGGACTCGGGGTTTGGAATTGTCTCTCCGGGCAGCAGACTCAGTTTGAGCCGGAAGTAACCCGTAGCTGGGGCGGGCAATTCGCAGCAATATCAGACAGGGAGGCTTGAATGTGCAAGAACAGCTAAAATGTCCTCTGAGACAGTCAAAAGGAATGGGTGAAAAAGCCGCCCAGGCTCACTTTTTATAAAGAAGAAGAACCTTGAAAGGCATATTGCCCCAAAATGTAAAGGACTCCAGGTGGCAGGAAGCCTCTAGGAAAGCAAATAGTGTTTTTTAAAGTCCAGGACTCAGAGAGTGAAGGAGGGGCCCATAGCTCCCCTGCCTCCAAATATCCCCATAGGCGCCCTGGACAAAATTGACAGTTGAGGTTCGTTTGGCACTAGCATCATGGACAAAAGCAGTCTGGTGGGGGGCCCTTTCCCCTAACTGCCACCCTGATCCCCGGCACCAGCGATGACTGGTACTCTGTGAGCCAGGCAGGGGGCAGCAGGGTAGGGGCCAGGTAGCAGTGAGGCATCTGTAGACAAACAGTGGCCGAGAAACTCGTCACAGCGGGCCCAGGAGGTGGACCGGGTGAGCAGCAGAAGCATTGAGGGTTGTTTCAGAAGTGGCAGAAGCTCACCTCTCCTGCTGGATGAATGCCAGTCCTGGTGAAGTATACAGGAGACTCCTACTGTGCTTTGAAGTTCTGGCCCCAGCAAGCCTGCACATCATTCAGTCCAGGGAAAGAGGCTGAGCAGGTAGAAAATAGCACCCGGGTGATGGACACCGTGGGCCAGCTGCAGAGACGGCTCAGCAGCTCCTCCTCCTACAGCAAGGACGTCAGTGGGCACCCCATTGTCAACAGGACCCAGGAGCACACTCCACGGAGCCCTGGACATTTCACAAGAGTGATAATGGACCCTTCTTTGTAGCAGAGGTAACCTAATAAGTAAGCAAAGCACTACACCTAGAATAGAAATTACATACATCCTGGAATTGATACAAGAAACCCATCTAAAGTGAGATAGGCTGTTATCGCTTGCCCTCCTCCAGATAAAGGTAGCCCTTTAGAAGCAGGCCTAAATTAAGCCCCTAAGAAATAGTTTATGAGAGACACTTCCTAGCACCCTGAGGTAAGTATGGTAATATAAGCACGAGTAAAAGAAAATACAGTAAAACATGTCAAGCGTGTGGGTCAGGTGCTAACCAGTATACATAAGTTTGCCTCTTTTACGTCGCTGAACCAGTTGGAAGTAGACAAGTATAAGGGACCCTATGAGGTGCCTCTAACAACTCACACCTCATTAAAATGGTCAGAAGTGAAACCTTGGGTCCATCATACCAAAGCAAAGAGTGTAGCCCCCAGTGGAGGGGCCAGCCTTTAGGTGATCTAAAGTATCTGTCTGAGAGAAAGAAAAAAAATGAAAGTGTTGATATTTTTGCTAATCTTTCTTTGGTGATTTATTCTGTCTTTAGGGTAGAGGGATAACTCCTTAGTAAGGATTTCCCCGGACTATCCCCTAGTCTGTTAATCTGTCTTACTGCTGGGTGTGTTGTCCTAAACCTTATTTGGTACAAGTATTTCTATACGTTATTTCTGAATTTGCAAAAGCCAGTCTCTCAGATCACCAACAGGGTATATAACTAATAGCTCTGTGCTCAGGGGTCTCATGTTTCTTTTTTAAACCAGCCCTGTGTCAGACATTGCAACAGTACATATCACCTTGTCGATCCTTATGGTTATAGTTACTGTATATGCCCCTTTTCACCTGATAATCTGTACCTTCCATCTAAAACATCACCCCAATTCAGCAGGAAGTAGCTTGATGACTACCTTGCCCCTCTTCCCATAGATATGGAGGGTAAAATTGACAGTGGAGAATATGTAACAGAAAATGGCCTGAAAAAGGGTAAAACTGTTTTCTGTCTCTTCAAAACCATCTTACCCTTTTTTGAGAACTAAAACCTACATCCCTGCCTCAGGCCAGTGGTTGGGAGGAGCAGGGGAGTGTCCTTTGTTCTTTGCCCACAGGAGATGGCTCAAGGGAACTTTCCTGGCAGAGGTCATGAGATTTTCTTAGCCGAAGATGGGATGAATCAGAACCTTTAAAAACTCTGTACTTCTGCTCAGAAGCAGGATGTTGGTACTTTGAGACAGGAGTCTGCCAACCTCCTCATTTAAAAAACTCCTCTTTTGCCGGGCGGTGGCTCAAGCCTGTAATCCTAGCTCTCTGAGAGGCTGAGGTGGGCAGATCGTTTGAGCTCAGGAGTTCGAGACCAGCCTGAGCAAGAGCGAGACCCCATCTCTACTATAAATAGAAAGAAATTAATTGGCCAACTAATATATATAGAAAAAAAAAATTAGCCGGGCACGGTGGCACATGCCTGTAGTCCCAGCTACTTGGGAGGCTGAGGCAACAGGATTGCTCGAGCCCAGGAGTTTGAGGTTGCTGTGAGCTAGGCTGATGCCACGGCACTCACTCTAGCCTGGGCAATAAAGTGAGACTCTGTCTCAAAAAAAAAAACAAAAAACTCCTCTTTCCTTCTCAAAAATAAAATAAAATAAATTAATAAAATGAAATAAACATCTAAAGCAGGAATTCTCAATTGTGGCTCACATTAGAATCATCTAAAGAGGAATTAAAAAATCTCAAGGCTCAGGCCACACCACAGAACAATTAAATGAGAATTTTGGGGGTGAAACCCAGTATTGATAGTTTGTAAAGCTCCCAAGACCATTTCAATGTGCATGCACCAAGCTTTGAGAACCACTGACTTAAAGCAATAAAATTAGTTTTCTCCCAAGTGAGATTTATTCTATGTTTAGTTGCCCTTCCTAATACATTAGAAATCTTTATTTCCTTAGTGTCTTATTACGTAGTTGTTGGCTTTAAGATTTTAAATAGACAATGAATCATGCATTAAAAACAATGATCTGGAATAGGTTAACTACCTGAACTACCACAGCTATGATTATACCACATTCTTGCTCAAAAAGCTTCTGTGTTGATAAAAATCTGATACTGACGAGCGTACAGAGAAAAAAACATTTGAATACCTTCATTGAAAATTGATATAGATTTTCCAGAGAACAATTTGAAAGTACATATCAAATTTTAATACATGTATATCCAGCAATTCCACTTATAAGAATTTAGCCTAAAGAAATAATTGGCAAATGTACGAAGATATTCATACAAAGATATTTGTTGCAACATTGGTTATGTTAATACATATTTTCTAGATTTTATTGCATCTAAGCCTTGAAATGCTTGAGGCTGTTCAAAAGCCTTCATAGCATGTATTGACATGCAAAGGTGTTCACAATACATTACTGAGTTTTAAAAAAATAGGTGACCAAAAAGTATGTCTAGTATAACTCCATTTATGTTAAAAAGTAGATATATATTTTTATGCATTTTAAAAGGTTGGAAGGTTGTACTCAAACTATTAACAGTAATTATTTCTGAGGAGTAAAATAATAGTATGATGGGAGGGGAAACCTTTGCCTTATTCTTTCTATACTTGTGTATTGTTTGAATTTTAATGTACATATGTTACTATAATAACCGACATAATTTAAATACATTTTGTAAGTCTATAGCTGCCATATATGGTGATTCTTCTGATGGATCTGGGTAAAGTCAATTGGAAGCTTTCTGGAAAAGATTCACCATTCTAGATGATATTAAGAACATGCATGGGCCAGGCGTGGTAGCTCATGCCTATAATCCTAGCACTCTGAGAGGCCGAGGCAAGTGGATCACTCAAGGTCAGCAGTTCGAAACCAGCCTGAGCAAGAGTAAGACCGTGTCTCTACTAAAAATAGAAATTAATTGGTCAACTAAAAATATATAGAAAATATATATAGAAAAATATATAGAAAATATATTAGCTGGGTATGGTGGCGCATGCCTGTAATCCTAGCTACTCAGAAGGCTGAGGCAGAAGGATCACCTGAGCCCAGGAGATTGAGGTTGCTGTGAGCTAGGCTGATGCCATGGCAGTCTAGTCTGGGCAACACAGTGAGACACTGTCTCAAAAAAAAAAAAAAAAAGAATGTGCATAATTCGTGGGAAGAGTTCAAAATATCAATGTTTTTTGATATTTATTCTTCTAAATTTCCAGAAGTTTGGAAGAAGTTAATTCCAATCCTCATAGATGACTTTGATGGATTCAAGACTTCAATGGGAGAAGTAACTGCAGATTTGGTAGAAATAGCAAGAGAATAGAATTAGAATTGGAGCCTGAAGATGTGACTGAATTGCACAATCTTATGGTAAAACTAGGAAGTGAGTAGTTGCTTCTTATGGATGAGCAAAGAAAGTGGTTTCTTGAGATAGAATCCACTCCTGGTGAAGATGCCATGAACATCTTGTTGAAATGACCACAAAGGATTTAGACTATTACATAAACTTAGTTGGTAAGGCAGTGGCAGGGTTTGAAAGTATTGACTCCAATTTTTAAAGTTCTGCTGTGGGTAAAATGCTATCAAACAGCATCACATGCTACAGAAAAGTCATTTGTAAAGGGAAGTCAATTGATGTGGCAAACTTCATTTTTGTCTTGTTTTAAGAAATTGACACAGCCACCCCAACCTTCAGCAACCACCACTCTGATCAGTCAGCAGCTATCAATATCAAGGTAAGACCCTCCACCAGCAAAAACTTTATGACTCACTGAAGGCTCTAGCATTTGTTAGTAATTTTTAGCAATAAAGTATTTAAGATAGGTATATAGTTATTTTAGAGATAATGTTATTGCACTTTTAATAAACTATAGTGTAAACATAACTTTTATATGCACTAGGAAACCCAAAAATTTATGTAACTTGCTTTGTTGTGATATTTGCTTTATTGTGATGTTCTGAAACAAAACCTGCAATATCTCTGAGGTATGGCAGTATTAACATGGAATTATAATATTCAAACACTGCTGACATAAAATATACAAATAAAACCATATGCCCTTTCTTTAGTGAAACCACAGAATATAGGGTAAGTCATTTTTAGCATTCTTTCACAAATTTAGTTGATACTTACAAGATGCTAGACAAGAATAGTGAATTATTTACAGGAAACACCAGATGAATTTGGTTTGTTTAATATCTTTTTGGCAGATAACACACCATGCTTCGCTAGAAGGCTCCATGTGTTCTAGAGTTTTGACATATGGGACTTTATATGCAGCCATAGAAATAGAATGTTCTACACCGACAATCATAGCAAGAATGACCAAGCCTCAATATGTTCAGTTTCTTACTTTGTTCTAATTTAAAATCACTACTGGGGTACAGGTTTAAAATCTCAGTAAAGTTATTGGCACCCTGATTGGAACAGTTTCTGTTGTCACTTAATCCCACCAGACAGACATGATCTGTGTGGCCTGGCACAGTGCCATTGAAACAGCTGGAGTCACCTGATACAGTACATTGCCCTAGGATAAAGAAAGTCAAATTGTTATTTTATCTTTGGAGGGCTAACAGATATTTTGCTGAGCAAGCTTCTTCTTTATTGGTTTGTGTGTCTGAATACTACTTGATAGTTTAACAGACTTTGTCCCTCAGCACTGTGTTTCTAGCTTTAATTGTGTCTATTTTAGAGTCAATACCTTGTTACTTAATGGAAAAAGTTGATCAAAATGTGAATCATTAAGAAAAGATAATACACATCTTAAATATTTTATTTAAACTTATATAAATATAACTCATTCAGCAATCTTTTGATGGAGAGTCAAAGCCTTCACATTTAGTTTCCTGATTTTTCAGTTTTTTAAGTGTGAGGTACTCAAACCAACAACCAAAAAACCAACCAGCATATCATTTATGTACAACGTATAAAGATGTTAGGGAAAAAAGTAGAGTTAGAGAACTTCATGATAGTAAGGAAGTAACAAAAGCAAGTCACAGAAGAATGTGTTTGGCATAGTCCTGTAGCAGTAAAAGCAAACAAAACAACACCTTGTAGGCTGATCCAAAGGTAATGAGTTATCTCACTTGATTGTTCACAGCCAGTTACAGGTTGAACTTTTTGTTCTACTACTTTCCCCCTTCCTCACTACCACACTTGACAACTCTGAAAAAAAAAACACAACAAAACACCAACATCTTGCAAATTGGTATATACACTGAATGAACAAGGAGAAAAATGTGAGAGGCAGTTAACACTAGTAAACATGAAGTAAACACGTAGACATAGGGTGTGGAATGTAATAGGAGAAGAGGGAACTGATTTAGTTTTGGTTTTAGACATCTTTGTATTGTAATGAATTAATATGGAAGCACATTGTCCACTTGATAGTATAAAATAGATTTTATGATTACTGGCAAACTGAAAAGAATTTACAAAAAAGTTATTAGCATTAGTGTAAGAATTTAGTAAGATTGCTGGATAAAAATCAAAATTAATTGTATTTCTGAACACCAGCAACAAGCTGTTAGAAAGTATCTTTACAATAGCAACAAAAAGTAAAAACTACCTGGGAATAAATATAATAAAACATGTGTAAGACCTGTATACAGAGATGAATATAAATTTCATTAGATGATAATAAAGAAAACTTCAATATCTGGAGAGATAAACCATCTTCTTAGATAGGAAGACTAAATATTTAAAAACATAAATTCTCAAAAAATTGATCTGGGGCCGGGCGCGGTGGCTCACGCCTGTAATCCTAGCACTCTGGGAGGCCAAGGTGGGCGGATTGCTCAAGGTCAGGAGTTCAAAACCAGCCTGAGCGAGACCCCATCTCTACTATAAAAATAGAAAGAAATTAATTGGCCAACTAATATATATAGAAAAAAAAAATTAGCCGGGCATGGTGGCGCAGGCCTGTAGTCCCAGCTACTCGGGAGGCTGAGGCAGCAGGATTGCTCGAGCTCAGGAGTTTGAGGTTGCTGTGAGCTAGGCTGACGCCACGGCACTCACTCTAGCCTGGGCAACAAAGCGAGACTCTGTCTCAAAAAA
>VSMD01037523.1:0-17044 GCA_008750895.1 Mirza zaza
TGTTATTTTATAAACATTTCTTTTTTATACTCTCAAATTTCATAAAATAAATTTATTCAAACCCTTTAAAACTCTGGTGTAAGGATCTTCGTTGCTATTGGGGCCTCTTTTCTGACAGAGCTTTCTAGCTTACACCATTTTTACTTCCATCTCTGTTGAATGAGATACAGCACTTAACATCCCAGTAAGGTTAAATCTCAGGAAGGTTGCATCACAAGGCACGATTATCCATTATATTACACTCGGGCAGTTCTCTTTTTTATTGCTCTTCCGATCTCCAAAACTGAAATGAATGTGAATTGCTTTAATCAACAAACAACAAGAAAACCTTTTTTTATTATAAAAAATTGGAAACACATGCAAGAGTGCACTTAATGGCATAATGGATCCCCATATGCCCTTAGCTTCAACAATTATTAACCCACTTTTTCCCACTGAGATGGGTTCTGTATTATTTTGAAGTAAATCTCAAGTGTATAATTTCATCTGTAAATATTTTATGTGTATCTCTAAAAAATAAGAATTCTTTTTTAACATTAACTATGAAACCATTAACATACCCAATACTTAACATTCATTCCTTAATATAATTGACTATCCATTAAGTGTTCCAATTTCTAATTTTCTCATCAATTTCTTTCTTTTGTTTTTCTTCCGTTGTTGAATCAAGATCCAAAAAAAATTCTTACATAGCAATTAGTTGCCATGTCTCTTAATTCTCTTTTTTCTTTTTTTTGAGACAGAGTCTCACTCTGTTGCCGGGGCTAGAGTGCTGTGGCGTCAGCCTAGCTCACAGCAACCTCAAACTCCTGGGCTCAAGCAATCCTGCTGCCTCAGCCTCCCGAGTAGCTGGGACTATAGGCATCCACCACCATGCCTAGCTAATTTTTTCTATATATTTTTAGTTTTCCAATTAATTTCTTTCTATTTTTAGTAGAGACGGGGTCTCATTCTTGCTCAGGCTGGTCTCAAACTTCTGAGCTCAAACTATCCGCCCCCTCGGCCTCCCAGAGTGCTAGGATTACAGGCGTGAGCCACTGTGCCCGGCAGTTTAATTCTCTTTTAATCTGTAGTTTCTCCCTTCATCTTTTTTCTTCCTTCCAACTTATTTGTTTAAGAAATCAGGTTGTTTGCTCTCTACCATTCTGCATTGTTTGGGTTTGTTGGGTGCATCTCTATGATCTGTTCCTTTCTGTATTGCCTGTAAATTTCTGGCTGAACTTGTTGATTCTGTTTATATTTCCTTGGAAAGTCTGTTTCATAAGCAGTGTTATGAATTGTGCCTGCTCAAACACAACTTTATTAGGAAAGTTTTCAAACACACACAGAGTTCAATAAATCCCTGTATTTCCTGTATTTGTTTCCTGTGGCTGCTATGATAAGGTAGCCCAACCCAGGTGGCTTAAAACAACACACATTTATTCTTTTATGGCTCTGGGAGCCAGAACTCCAAAAATCAGTGTCACTGGGCCAAAATCAAGGTGCTATCAGAGTCTTTGTCCCTCCAGAGGCCCTAAGGCAGGATCTGTTCCTTGTGGCTACAGGCCTTCCTGATTTGTGGTCTCATCGCTGGCCTCTGGCCACATTGCCTTCTCTCCTGTCTGAAGTCAAGTCCCCCTCAGTCTCTCTTTTATATGGATACTTATGATTGTATTAAGGCCCATCTGCAAAATCTTTGCCATATAAGGTAACATGCACAAGTTCCATGAATTAGAACCTGATATCTTTGAGGGCTTGTATTCAGTCTACTACAACGCCCATTCCCCAGATTCAATAATTATAAATATTTTGCCACATTCTCTATTTTCCCCCTCCCTCTCATCTTTCCTTCCTCTTCCTTCCTTCCTCTCTCTCTATCTGTCCATCCTTCTCTCCTCCTTTCCCTCCTTCCTTCTTCACTTTCTTTTCTTTCTCTTTCTTCCTTCCTTTGCTTCTTTTCTCTCTTTTTCTGTCTCTATCCTTCTTATTTTGCTGTAATAGTTTAAGGCAAATGGCTGTAATTTCATCCACTAAATATTTCTATATCTATGGACATTTTATATAATAAAATTTTTATAAAATTTATATAAAAATTATATATAAAAATTTTATATAAAATTTTTTTATAAATTTATTAAAAAATTTTATATAAAAAATTATATAAAATGTCCCTTGCTTCTTGGGCTCAGCCAACCCAGAGGCACTGGTAAAACGTCAGAGCATGGGCGAAGAGGGAGGTTTGGATGTTTACTTCCTGGTTCCCTCTCTGCCAGTTGCAGGATCAGCTGCAATTTTCTCTCCAAGGTCACATCTCCTGTCTGGCTGTCCTTCCCAAACAGCCTCTTTGGGTTTTAGTATCTGCTCCCTCCTCTCAGCCTTGCCAGTGATAAGGGCTTCCCACTCTTGGCAGCCTCTGAATACTACGCTATTCTTTAGCCCTGCCTATGAATCTTTAAAACAAACAAAAATTTTTTTCTTTTGTAGGGACAGGGTCTCCATATGCTGCCCAGGCTGGTCTCAAACTCCTGGTCTCAAATGATCCTCCCACTTTGGCCTCCCAAAGTGCTGGGATTACAGGCATGAGCCACTGTGCCTGGCCCCATGTGTCTTCACGATTGCCCAGTTTCAGGGTGCCTTCTCTTTCCAGGACCCTGACTGAAACATGTGTCTTTTTACAGTTGATTTGATGATCTGGGTTCCAAAAAAGATCCACATATTGTATTAGATCTTTGTGTCTCTTGAATCTCTTTTAATCTGGAGCAGTCTCCTCCCTGCTTTTCTGTTTTTGTTTTCAAGTGGTTCATTTGTTGAAAGAATTGGATCAGTTGTGCTCTAGAATGTCCTGCATTCTGGATTTGGCTGATTGCTTCTTTATAGGGTCCTTTAATTTATTCTTCTGTCCCCTCTATTGCCTGTAAATGGAAGGTTAGATCTAAAGGCTTGATTAGATTCAAATTTGGACGTATTCTAAAGGAGAGATGACAGAATTTGCTAACAGAATGGATGTGGGATGTGAGAGAGTCAACCTCAGTTTCCTCGTTTGTAAAATATTGATAATGATGTCTACCTACCCACCCTGCTTATTGATAATCTCCAAAGAGATCCTGACATGCAACTGCTACATGTGCACATGGAGGGGACTGTGTATTGGAAAGCGGGAAACAGGCTGAGCAGAGCAGTCCTGGATTTGAGCCTGGTGTCCTGGAGACTCCAGCCAGTGGGGACTGGTTGATCCTGGAGGTCCCTCCAAGGCTTGACATTCCTCCTGGGGGCTGGGGGCCTGAGGAGGGCTGAGAAGGTGAAGCCATTTGGGGAAACGAGGCTCTGAGTTGGGGAGCAAAGCTGGGGGTGTCTTCTAGGTGGACAGTTTGTGTGAAGGTCAAATGCAACATAGAGTCTACAGCTTCTTGTGTCTCAGGGCACTCGAGGCTCAAAAGGCCTCTAAAGGAGGCAACGAGGATGACCAAACTGTGCTTGTTTCGAAGTCCCTGGCAGGAGGCTGCACGTTGGGACTGGAGGAGAGTGTGTGTATGGGTGAGTGTGGAGCAGCGTGGGTTCGTGAGCTGGAGCAAGGCGGTGAGCCCAGCAGGTGTGCACGATGGGAGAGTAGGTGTGAGAGTGCGTGTGCGTGGAGGAGAGTGTGTGCCGCACGTGTTACATGTATAAGTGTTTTGAATGTGTTTGACTATGTGTGTTAGGGGCACAGCCGGCAGAGGGTGCAGATTCTTGGCTCTAGTTCTTTAGGGCTGAAATACATGTTAAAGGTGGCTTGTGCTTTGAGAGCCATTTTCAGCTTTGATAAGGGACAACAGTTAGGTCCAGACAGCAGGAGGTGGCCAGCCCAGACACCTGGGTTGGGCTGAGGCTGGAACCGAGTGGGAGTCAGGAGCCTGCACTCCGGGCTCTGCTTTGCACCTGCCTCGCCATGGGCCCCGACCCTGTCTGGACGCGAGTCTCCCCCTGTCTGGACGCGAGTCTTCCCCTGTGTCCAGGGTGTGGCTGATGCATCTGAGGGACTTGCTTTCTTAGCATCCACCACAGCGCCTGGTGCCTGGGGGTGCCCAGGCAACGTTTGTTGCGTGGTGGAATGAACGAGTGGGTAAAGGGACTGGAAACTGAGGCAGGAACACTGGCTCATCCCTCACTACGTAGGGAAGTCCCCACCCAGCTCATGGCAGGCCACGCCCGCGCTCACCACAGACTTACCTGTTCACCCTCAGTTGCCCTCAGCTCCGTGAACTCACAGGCTGCGAAGAGGGAAGAAGAGCGAAGAGCAAAGAGCAGCTGCTCAGGGGCTTAGGCGCTTCCTCCCTGCCCCACCCCACAGCACTCTGTCCTCTTGGGAGTCCTGGGCTCAGTCCTTCTTGGTCACTACGGATGCCCTGCCCAGCCATGCTGCTGACCAGGGCAGCTCCCTGATGGCCTCTCCTCTCGTCCTTTTTACATACTGGTGGCTTCTCCCGGTCCTCCACTCCCTTTCTTTCATTTTCTCTCTGGCACACACTGTCTGTGTCTCATCTTTTTCCTTTGAACTCCTTTGGTGTCTGTGTCCCCCCTTCCCTCATCCCCTGTTTACATCTTTCTCCCTTTGCCTCGCCCCCGCCATCTCTGCCTCTGCTCTCTCACTGTTTTCCTGACGCCCTCCGACCCCTCCCTCGCTCCTGTGTTCTTGGTCACTGATTTCTCCTCCCTCCTCTTCCTCGCTCCCGAGTGCACACTCTCCCACTTTCTTGCACTCTCTCTCTTGTATTTCCCCTCTCGCTGCAGGTCCCTGCACGGGTCTGTCCACGCCCCACCCTGTCCCTCAGAAGCCTGTGCGCGGTGCTCAGGGCTGGGTGGCCCAGCTTGGAGGTGCCCGTGGCATCCGTTGGAGGGGCCCTAGAGTCAGAGCATTTCCTCCCAGGGGTGACTTGGCAGTGATATGCTGTTTCCTCACTTCTGCAATTGCCAGACAGCGCAGAGGCTGGGGCTGGGGCCGGGTCCAGGACCCAGACGGAGACACTAAGCCCCTGAGAGTTTGCAGCTACTGCCCCTGCCGCAGGTAAGAGGGGTCCCAGCCCCAGCTGGGCAAGGGGGTGGCAGGGCAAGGGGGGGGTATATGAAAATGTTCTCAGGTGCCCAAGGCCACGCCTCTAGGCTGCACCTAAGCAGATGAGTGGTTCTGTTTTTAAGGACTGGTATATTTCTCAGGGCCAGTCTCGTGTTTAGAAAGAACTTCTGATGACCAAACTTTCCCAGGGAACCCAAAACCCCTCTTTGGTTCTCTGAGGCCAAGGCAGCACTGAGGTGACCCCAGAGACCTCCCTGGGAGGCGATAGTGGTGATGAAAGGGGGCTAATTAGATCTCTGGGGGCCGAATGCCATCTACTTTATCAGCTGTGTGACCTTGGCCAAGAAACTTGCTCTCTCTGTGTAGTTTTCTAAATTGTCAAATGAGGATAATGCCATTTCTCAGCATACTTGCTAGGAGGGGTAAGGATCTGGTACAGGGCTGGGTACTAAGGAGCTCACGAAATGCTGCGTTTCCTGGGGGATGCTGAAAATTACCAGGTTGTTGGTACAAAGCACCAGGCTCACACTTTCCCCTCTCCGGTCCCAGGTGCTGGGGACAGGGCCCAGGCAGGTACTTCCTCTCCTTCCCTGGCAGGAGGACCAGATGTGGGGTTGTGCGCTCTCTCACCTGTGAAGAATGAGAGACCCAGCAGGCTCTCCCTAGACATTCAGGCCACTCTCATTTAGCTCTGATCCAATACCCAGCTGTGTTCCAGATGTTTGGGGGGTGTGCATGGGAGGGGAGCTTAGGGGATGGTGAGGGAAGCAAAAAAACCAGATGTCCCTATCTTTAGGTCCTGACAAGCCAGCCAGGGAAAGAAGTTGGCTGGAAGGTGAAGGAATGGCCCTGAGGGTGGGGGGGCACCTGGGGTTTTGATTCCGGTCTTGCTTACAAGCCAGGACTGGGCACCGGGCCAACGGGTCCAAGCCGAGCAGCCCTGCTTTACTTCTCTGCAGATTGGGGTGAAAATACTGACTTGTGGGTTTGTCGGGAGGACGAAGTAAAAGGCGGGGTAGGAAAGTGCTTCGTCAGTTGGAAAATGCTGCACAAATGTGAGCCGATGCGTTACTACTAAGGCTGATGCTGTCATTCTTTATTTTACTGTAAATGCCTTAAGGATGAGAGACTTACTTTATTCATTATTTTATCCTTGGCCTTAGCACAGAGTTTGCCATGTGGTATATGCTTAGAATGAACACTGAATAGACAAATGATAGAGCAGTAGGTTGTCATTGGAAGGGAATGGATAGTGAGTCCCAGCTCTGTCCGGGATACTCTTGTCACCTTGGGAAAATCCTTTCTCTTCTCCGGGTCTCAGTTTCCCCAACTGTCCATGGAAGGTTTAGGTAAGGGATTCACAGTCTATAGCATTCATGACAAAATGTGCCTCCAAGACAGACTTTCCTGTGATTGGTGCTGGGGTGGGAGGTGGGTATGACGAGAGGCTATGATCATGTTTGTTTTTGTGGGGAGCAGAGACTCCACTTCTCACCCCAGGCCTGTGAGCAAGGCCTTGCTGAAGAGGAGGGCACTCTCTTTTTTAGTAGCACCCCTCCTGGGAACTCTCCCTGATATGTCCTAGGGTGGAGGTGTCTGGGTTGGGAATGCTGATTCCCAAGTGGCAAATGACTGGGCCCCGTTGCAGCCACCTCTCAAACTAGCCACACTCGGGTTCCTTGGCAGAATGGTGAGAGCAGGGAGAAGCCTCTGGCGTATCTTTGTGGCTGCACATGTGTCTGTGGTTGTGTGGGGTGGACGGGAGTTGGCTCTGGCTGTATCCACATGTGCCTGCAGGTGGGCCCGGGCCAGCCCAGCAGCTCCTGGAAGCAGGATCACCAACAAAACCAGCTGAGAGGTTGATATGCCTCTGCGTGTCTTCAGCCAAGAGGAACCAGTGCCAGACCACGTGTGTATGTGTTTGAGCATGTGTGTGTTGGGGAGAGAGAATATGAGTGGGGAGAATCACTACTCAGCCGCCCCTCCCTGTCCCCTTAGTTCTGCAGGAGGGAGACCCTCAGGGCCTGGGTTCGGAGTCGAGCCCAGCTCACTGATGGGAGAAGCATGTCACGAATTTATACATTATGCGTAGTCCTTCACAGTTTGTAGAACCCATTTCGGTTTACCAAGTGCTTTACTGTTTACCAAACTCTTGGTCGCCCCCAATAATCTCACTTCCTTTTTACAACAATGCTTCGAGGTAAGCCGGACACTGCATTTTGCAGATAAAAATCCCAAGGCTCAGAGCTGGGGAGAGACTCACTCAAGGCTGTAGGCAGCTTGCCGAGGCCAGAGCCTCGATCCCAATTCCAATTCTCGATCCAATTCCAATTCCTGCGCTTTTCTCTCCCGCCACCACTGGTTGCTTCTTCCAAAAGAGGAGATGTGGCTGGCTTGGTACATGGCCAATTTGTTTGCTTCCTTATTCAATTATTCAACAAATACTTTCTGAGGACAGCGGGGAAGGGAGTTCACAGTTACTGAGTAAATTGCTTCATTCTGCTCTTATGACTACCCTGTAAGGACAGTTTTACCATTTTGCAGAGGAGGAAAGGGAGGGTGGGACAGCCAAAGACCACACGGCAAGGAAAGAGCAGAGCCAGGTGCAGACTCAAGTCTGTGTGGCTCCAGGGCCTGTGCCTAGACCTACTCCCTTCCCTGGCCAGGCCCTGGACTGGCCTCGGGGACACCAGCTGGACTCCAGAGCTGCCGGGCTGGGAAGTCAGGGCGATTCCTGGTAGAACAGAGGGGTGTTCCCAGGGCTGGGGAAGCCCAGAGGAGAAGGCACCTCCTCACTCTCCCTGCCCTGCCCTGCCCTGGCCAACTTCCAGGAAGCAAGGTGAGGGGAAGGGTGACTCACAGATATGACTTGGCAGGCAGGAGCAGAGACCCAGGCCAAGCTTGGGGGCTTGCAACTTTACAGGGATGTCCTAGGCCAGTGGGGCAGGGACTGAATCTCATCAATGTCGTACACGTACCTGGGGTCAGGGTAGGGTCCCCAGTGAGAAGGAACACTGGGTAACTCTGACTGGGACCCAGACCACCCCATCTCTGGGGCCCTAAGCCCGTCACTGTCCTTCCCCTGCACAAGGAGCTCCATTCATCAAGCAATAAAAGTGCCTAGCACGGTGCTGGACTACTTTGTCTCAGGAGGTGTGGCAAGTGACACAGAATTTCTCAGAGCTCAGGATACTTGCTCCCCTAATGTGCCCCTCAAATCCTTCCGAATCCTGCAGAAATGAGCATGAAACCACTCTGTGAGGTATGGCCAGCACGGCCAGGCCAGGAAACAAATGTCAAGCAACAGAGGAGGTCAGAACAGGAGGTAACTCATTTATTGAGCACCTAGTATATGTCAAGCGCTTTAGAGGTTTATCTGTCGTCTTGACATTATTCCCATGAGGAAACTGGGACTGTCCCCTGGGAATCTGGGGGCTGGGAGTGGCTGTGGCTGTTCTGTGAGGGTTTGGAAGTGAAGGGTGAGGGACACTGTGACTGTGTGTGGGGTTTCTTGAGAACTTGCTGTGTAGGAGGCCCTGCCATGGGTACTGGTGACATGCCAGGAGCTTGGGCCCCAGGGAGTTCCCAGCCCAGGAGGGAGAATTCAGCAGCTGTTATAATGCAACTTGATACCTATCGCTTTGGGAACCCTGTCATGGGTAGAGAAGTAAGACTAACAATAGCCAATACTTAGTGAGCTCTCACTATAAACCATGCATGTCCTGTTCAGTCCTTACAACAACCCTATAAGGTAGGCATTATTATTATCTCCATTCTACAGATGAGTAAACAGAAACTCATGGAAGTTAAATCACTTGTCTTGGGTAAGAATTGGCCGATGTCATTGTGCCAACTGACCCCAGCTGCCATAAAAAAGACCCTAACTGGTTCCCAGGAGCTTGCACGGGTAATGTAATGATATATCTGGCAGCCTGACGTAGGGGGCTTCAAGCTGGGGTAAACTTGATGTGAGCAGTGAAACATTTGGAGAAACATTCGATCTGATCTAATTAGCAGATTGTCTTGATTTCTTGTAGACATAGCTTTTTAGAGCTGTTGATTGTAAATAACTTGAACTGTGCTAAGCACTTCACACTCATTTCACTGAATCTTCACACCACTCTGGAGAGGTACGTGCCTGGGCTGTTATCAGTTCCACGTACAGGGCAAGGACTTGAGACTCAGAGAGGCCATCCTTGGCAATGGTCCTGTGTCTAGGAAGTGACATAGGCAGGATTTGAACCCAGGTTTGTCTGACTATAGAGCCTGTGTTTTTAACTATTGTTCTTTAAATACTATTCATTCTTTATTTCACCTGATGCTTAGAAAAGCCCTGTAAAGGAGATGTGTTACTGTCCACATTTTATTTCTTTATTAAATAAAAAAATTTTTTTTTCTTTTTTTTTTGAGACAGAGTCTCGCTTTGTTGCCCAGGCTAGAGTGAGTGCCGTGGCGTCAGCCTAGCTCACAGCAACCTCAAACTCCTGGGCTCAAGCAATCCTGCTGCCTCAGCCTCCCAAGTAGCTGGGACTACAGGCATGCGCCACCATGCCCGGCTAATTTTTTCTATATATATTAGTTGGCCAATTAATTTCTTTCTATTTATAGTAGAGACAGGGTCTCGCTCTTGCTCAGGCTGGTTTTGACCTCCTGACCTCAAGCAATCCACCCACCTCGGCCTCCCAGAGAGCTAGGATTACAGGCGTGAGCCACCGTGCCCGGCTTAAAAATTTTTTTGAGATAGGGTCTCGTTCTGTCGCCCTGGGTGGAGTGTAGTCAGTGGAGGCATCATAGCTCACTGCAACCTCCAACTCCTGGGCTCAAGCGATTTTTCTGCCTTGGCCTCCTAAATAGCTGGAACTACAAGGCATGCGCCACCACATCTGGTGAATTTTTTCTGTTTTTTGGAGAGACGAGGTCTCACTCTTGCTCAGTATGGCCTTGAACTCCTGAGCTCAAGTGATCCTCCTGCCTTGGCCTCCCAGAGTGCTAGGATTACAGGTATTAGCCACCTCGCCTGGCCCTACTATCCACATTTTACAGATGAAGCTGTCAACAGCAAAGAACCCAAACTATGTAAACTAATTTAAAGAGATTTATTCTGAGCTGAATAAGTGTGATCATGGCCCAGAGAGCCATGCCCAACAAGCCTTGAGCAAGTGGTCTTGCCATGGTTGGGTTACAGTTTGATATTATACATTTCAGGGAGACAGGAATTACACATAAAGTCATAAATCAATACATGGAAGGGGTACATTGGTTTGGCCCGAAAAGGACATCTCTGAGTGGGCCATTACAGATTATAGGTGCATTTAAAGAGTCTTTGATTTGTAAATTGGTTAAGGAAATGAAGCTTTGTCTAAAGGCTTGTAGAGTTTTAAGTTAAGAAAATCTGTTAGTCAGAGACAAGTCACCCGAGTACACCCAGACTCAGTGATCTGTTAAGTAAATTGATGACCTGGAGGTGTGGTTTAAGCTTTGTCTTGTGTAGCTTTAGGCCTATTCATGAGTTACAAAGGATATCTCCAAGAAGGGAGGCGGACATGAAGACCTCCCTTCTCATGGCCAGCAATACAGCTTTAGGGTATTTCTGAGGGTCCCCTTGGCCAAGAGGGGGTCCATTCAATCATCTGGAGACTTAAGATTTTATTTTAGTTCACAAAGCTCAGAGAAGAGAAGCAGTTTTACCAAAGATTGCACAACTATTAAGTCATATCATTCCAGGTTAAAATATACAATGTGCTTTCAAATCTGCCATCTCCCAGGCCCATTAAAAAACATTTTTTTTTTTAGTATGGTAAAAAAATAGCATAAATTTACTCTCTTGACAATTTTTTTTTCCATCAGAGCAGCTGGCATTCTCATTAACACTGTCAGATGTCACTACCAACATAGGTTTCATCAGAGGCCCTCTTAATAGTTTTTAGGTATACAGTTCAGGCATGTTAACTGTAGTCACACTGTTGTGTAACGGATCTCTAGAACTCTTATCTCGCATAACTGAAACTCTGTATCCGTTGAACAACTCCCCGTTTCCCCCTCACCCCAGTTCCTGGCAACCATCATTCTACTTTTGGTTCTGTGCGTTTGATTACTTTAGATCCCTAATATAAACGGAATCATACAGTATTTGTCTTTCAGTGACTGGTTTATTGCACTTAGCATAATGTCTTCAAGGTTCATCCATGTTGTAGCATGTGTCAGAATTTCCTTCCTTTTTAAGGCTGAATAATATTTCGTTGTCTGTCTGTACCACATTTTGTTTATCCATTCATCTGTGATGGACACTTAGGTTGTGTCCACTGCTCAGCTATTTTGAATAATGCTGCTATGAACACGGGTGTGCAAATACTTTTCAAGATCCTGTTTTCAGTTCTTTTGGATATTCAGTATACTCAGAAGTGGAATTGCTGGGTCATACGATTGTTCTATTTTTAATTTTTTGAGGAACCTCCATACTGTTTTCCACAGCAGCTGCACCATTTTATAATCCCACCAACAGTGGGCAAGGCTTCCAATTTGTCCTTTTTTTTTAGAGACAGGGTCTTGCTCTGTTACCCAGGTTGGAGTGCAGTGGTGTGATCATAGCTCCCTATAACCTCCAACTCCTGGGCTCAAGTGACTCTCCTACCTCAGAGAATGGCTAGGACAACTGGCATATGCCACCTCGACTGGCTAATCTTTAAATCTTTTTGTAGAGATAGGGTCTTGTTCTGTTGCCCAGGCTGTTCTTGAATTCCTGGCCTCGAGCAATCTTCCTGCCTCAGACTCCCAAAGTGCTGGGATCATAGGTGCGAACCTATAATTAGCGTATATGTTCCAATTTCTTACACTCTCACCAACACTTGCTATTTTCTGTGTTTTCATAATGGCCATCCTAATGGGTGTGGGATGATCCTGCATTATGGTTTTGATTTGCAGTTCTCTGGTGATTAGGGATGTTGAGCATCTTTTTATGTGCTTGTCGTCATTTGTATATCTTCTCTGGGAAAATGTCTATTCAAGTCTTTTGCCTTTTTTAATTGAGTTGTTTGTTATTGAGTTATAGGAGTTCTCAATATTAACCCCTTATCTGATATATGGTCCCATTCTGAAGGTTGCCTCTTCACTCTGTTGATTGTTTTCCTTTGCTGCATGGAATTTTTTAAGTTTGACCAAAAAAACCAAAACCAAAAACAAAACAAAAACAAAAACAAAACCCCAAAACAAATAGTCCCATTTGTCTATTTTCGCTTTTATTACCTGTGCTTTTGGTATCAAATCCAAGAAATCGTTACCCATCCCAATGTTGTGAAGCTTTTATCCTATGTTTTCTGTTAGGAGTTTTATAGTTTCAGGGGTTAGGTTTAGGTCTTTAATTTTTTTTTTTTTTGAGACACAGTTTCACTTTATTGCCCAGGCTAGAGTGAGTGCCGTGGCGTCAGCCTAGCTCACAGCAACCTCAAACTCCTGAGCTCAAGCAATCCTGCTGCCTCAGCCTCCCAAGTAGCTGGGACTACAGGCATGTGCCACCATGCCCGGCTAATTTTTTCTATATATATTTTAGTTGGCCAATTAATTTCTTTCTATTTATAGTAGAGATGGGGTCTCGCTCTTGCTCAGGCTGGTCTCGAACTCCTGAGCTCAAACGATCCGCCCACCTCGGCCTCCCAGAGAGCTAGGATTACAGGCTTGAGCCACCGCGCCCGGCCAAGGTCTTTAATTTTTAAGTTAAATTTTGTATATGGTGTAAGACAAGAATTCATCTTCATTCTTTTGCATGTGGATATCCAGTTTTCCTAGCACCATTTGTTGAAAAGATTGTCCTTTCCCCATTGTGCATTCCAGGCCCGCTTGTCAAAAATTATTTGACTATAGATGTGAGGGTTTATTTTTGGGCTCTCTATTCTGTTCCATTGATCTATGTGTCTGTTGTTATACCAATACCACTCTATTTTCATTACCATAGCTTTGTAATATGTTTTGAAATCAGGAATTGTGAGACCTCCAGTTTTGTTCTTCTCTTTCAATATTGTTTTGGTTATTTGGGGTCCTTTTAGATTTCATATGAATTTTAGAATGGGCTTTTTGATTTCTGCAAAAAACGACATTGGGATTTTGATAGACATTGCATTGAATATGTAGAACACTTTGGGTATTATGGACATTTTAACAATATTAAGTCTTCCAATGCATGAGCTTGGGATGTCTTTCCATTTATTTGTGTCATCTTTCATTTCTTTAAGCGATGTTTTGTAGTTTTCAGTGTACAGGTCTTTTGCTTCCTTGGGTAAGTTTATTCCTAAGTATTTTATTCTTTTTGATTCTGTTATAAATGGGATTGCTTTCTTAATTTCCTTTTCTCTTAGGCTCATTTAAAAATCTTCATTTTACAAATAAGGATACAGAGACTCAGAGTCATAGGGTGAGATTAGTGGCTGAAGCACAGTTTGGTCCCAGCTCCAGTGCTGCCGGGCAGGAGTCCGATGGGTGCAGAGCAGACTGCACCCTCTCTTTCCCCCGGTCCCTTCCCAGCTTTGGGGAGCAAAGGTAAAAGCAGGGCCCCAGGTCACAGGCATCTCCTCCTGGGGCCTTACAGCATCTAGAGCTCCTGTTCTCAGGCCATAGGATAGGCCTGGGAGTGGACGAATTGGCCAAGGAGCAGTTAGATTCCAGCAGGGGTGACGGCTTGGTCTAGGAGAGTCAGGACAAGCCTTGGAGTTCAAATTGCCAAGACTGCCACTTACTTTCCAGCTTTGTGACTGTGGATGAGTCTGTTTTCTTCTCTAATCTCACTTTCTTCCCTGGAAAAATGGGCATCTTGTAAAACCTACCTCATGAAGCTGATCTGAAGAGGAAATATGATGATGAGTAAGAAGTGTCTGTCAATGCCCTGCACTTAGGTGGCCTGGGTCTGGCTCCCCTCCAGCCATGTGCTCCCCCACAGACCAAGGAGCACTTGGATGCCAGAGAGTGTGCCCACTTGGAACCTAGGTTTCTCCCACTCACCACTTGCAGCCCACGTTCTGTTTGTGAATGTACCCGCAGGTCTGCGGGCTGCAAGGAGCTGCTGGGGCAGGGGCTGCGGATGAACTTGGATGTATCTTATTTTTAGCTTTTAATTATTTAGATTTGTGTACTATTGACTTCAACTGGCCCCACATGTTTGTGGTAGCCAGATTGGTGAACCCAATTTCCCGACCCACAGTCTCCTCTGGGAAATTGAGCAGCAAATACTTCCTTCTGCCCAGCGCCCAATGGTCCCTCCCCTCTGACTGCCCAGCTGTGGATGAGAACCCCTTATCCTGGTCCCCTAGGGGCTGGGAATATTACCAGTGGGGATGGAGCCGAACACTGAGCAGGACAAGGGGTAGGAGATTCAGATAGCAGAATTCTTCTGTCTCTATGAATATTTATGGCATCCCTACCCTACCCCCCAGCTGAGGGCTCCACCTGGGCAAGTTGCCCAGCCTTAATCCATCAGAGAAGCGGAGCCCATGTGTTAAACTGAGTGTTCTGAGCCTCCTCTTCCTTCTTCCTCCAAATGCTCATCCTCTTCCTGAGCTGTTAAAAGCTTTGCTGGTGTTAGCTGGGGGCTCTGTCTGGAGCTGGCAGGAGAGCCAGTATGTGGGTCAAAGCCCCTGTGTCAGTGGTGTCTCATAGTCCCCTCTCCTGGCTCCATGCAGCTGGGTCGATGGGGAGAGGGAGGCCTGGCCATTTGTGGCTCAGACCATGTTCTTGCCACTTTGCATGCTTATCTTTGGAACCATTGTTAGAATTGTGAGATTTTGCACATTAAGAAATTGGGGCTCAGAGAGGTGATGTCACTTGCCCAAGTTCACACATCAAGTAAATGGTAAGCCAGGTATAAACCCGGGTTTTTCTGACTCCAGAGGCCTTATTGTCCCCGACCCATTCCACCCCAGTGCACCTCCCCGGAGAGACCATGCACATGTCCTTTGTGCCAGGCTCTTTGGAATGGTCATCAGGAGTTTGGTCATTCATTCCATTCCTCAGTGCCCTATACTGGGGGTACAGAGATGAGAAAGATCTGGTCCTTGCTCCCAAGAAGCTCCTAGTCTGATAAGGAAACAGCCACAGAAAGCAATACTTAACCCATGTTGTGTCAGGTGCTGTACTGAGGAATATGTCCAGTGTGTGGTGACCCAGAGAAGGTGGCAAGTCATTTTGCCTGTGGCGATCAGAGAAGGTACCCAGAGGAAGCACTCTTTACATTAGGTCTGAAAGGCGAGTAAGATTTTCCTAGGTAAAGCAATAGAAAAAAGGTCCTCTAGGTAGGGGCCACAGTATGAGCAAAGGCAAGGAGGTTCGAGGAGAAATAGCATTTTTAAAGAAGCAGCAAGAAATTCAGGGGCCAGGGTAGAGCATGTAGCAGGGAATGGTGGGAAGAGAGTGAGGACTTGATCCCGGGCGATGGGAGTCAAGGACGGTGTTGGATCAGGCACGTGTGGCTGGCAGTGTGCTGAGGCACAGCGCTTCTTGGACTCCAGCGTGTGTGTGAATCACATGGGCATCCCGTTAAGATGCAGATTCTGATCTAGTAGATCTGACATGGGGCCCAGATCTGTGTTTCAAATAAGCTGATGCTGCTTGTCCAAGGTGATGCTGCTGCTGCTGCTGGTCCACGGACCACAGTGCGAGCAGCCAGGTTGCAGAGGGCTCTGCCTTGAGTGGTGGCTGCTCCGGACAGCAGGCAATCCTGTTGGTGGCGAGTGTTTACCAAACTCCTGCTCTGGCTCGTGCTGAGTGCTGGGATGGAGAGAAAAACTGGAGATGCCTCTTTCTGGTCCACATTACCACCATCTCTCACCTCCAAAACCGTCTCTCTGTTTCCACTGCTGCCCCTACCATCTGTTCTCTGCCATCTTGTTGCTAAGCCAGAGCAAGTCAGATCATGTTTCTTGCCAGTTTAACAGCACCGCAGTGGCTCTCTGACACTTGTAGAATAAAATCCAAACTCCTTACCGTGGTCTAGGAGCAATCTGGTGCTTGTTGCCCTCTTATTACATCCCACTCTTCCTATTTCTCACTCCCTAAGGGCCACATTGACCTTTCAGTTTCTTGTTCCCACCTCAGGCCCTTTGCACATGATCCCCTTTGCCAGGAACACCCTTCTTCCAGATCTTCTCCTGATTTGTTCCTTCTCACTTTCTAGATTTCAGCCAGGGCAAGATACAGGTTTTTCAGGTCCCTAAAGCTTATATAATTTGGAGGCCCCTCTTTGAAGAAGAGATACCAAATTACAAACACACAATTAGACACAGGGCTTAAGAAGGGGCCTTGAAGCTTAAGCTTCACTGACTGCATGGTAAATGTGTCTCTGGTTTTGTTTATATGTCACCTCCTCTGAGAAGCCTTCCCTGGTCACTCTATTTAAAGCAACCCCCTAACCAATCTTCATCGTGTTACTATTTTTTATTTCTTTTATTGAGTTCATCACAATTTGAAATTATCTTGTTCTTTTATTTCTCTCCTTATTTTTTACTATTTCTTCCAACTAGAGCATAAGCTCTTCAAGAGCAGGAACCTTGCCTGTTTCATTCCTGCAGTAACCTCAACATAGTGCATAGCACCCTACTACCCACAGCAGGATGCCAGTAACTGTGAAGTGAATGAATGCACATTGTCTCTGCTCTTGGAAGGCAGACAGGACACATACAAGTGATTTCAGCGGGATAAAAATCCGTGAGTGGGCCGGGCGCGGTGGCTCACGCCTGTAATCCTAGCTCTCTGGGAGGCCGAGGTGGGCGGATCGTTTGAGCTCAGGAGTTCGAGACCAGCCTGAGCAAGAGCGAGACCCCATCTCTACTATAAATAGAAAGAAATTAATTGGCCAACTAATATATATAGAAAAAATTACCCGGGCATGGTGGCTCATGCCTGTAGTCCCAGCTACTTGGGAGGCTGAGGCAGCAGGATTGCTTGAGCCCAGGAGTTTGAGGTTGCTGTGAGCTAGGCTGACGCCACGGCACTCACTCTAGCCTGGGCAACAAAGTGAGACTCTGTCTCAAAAAA
>VSMD01037524.1:0-40480 GCA_008750895.1 Mirza zaza
ACACACACACTCACTGACACACACACATTCACTGACTCACACACATTCACTGACACACACACATTCACTGACACACACACACTCACTGACACACACACATTCACTGACTCACACACATTCACTGACACACACACATTCACTGACACACACACACTCACTGACACACACACATTCACTGACACACACACATTCACTGACACACACATTCACTGACACATTCACTGACACACACATTCACTGACACACACATTCACTGACACACACACATTCACTGACACACACATTCACTGACACACACACTCACTGACACACACACATTCACTGACTCACACACATTCACTGACACACACACATTCACTGACACACACACACTCACTGACACACACACATTCACTGACTCACACACATTCACTGACACACACATATTCACTTACACACACTCATACACACACCGACACCCACACTCACACACACTCACACTCTCACACACTTACATTCACTTACACACATTCACTTACACACATTCATTTACACGCACTCTAACACACACTCACTCATACACACACCGACACCCATACACTCACACACACTCTCACACACTTACACATTCACTTATATACTTACAAACATTCATTTACACACACTCTAACACACTCACTTATACACACACGAACACACACAAACACATTCACTTACACACACACACACATACACACACACTTGAAGGCACACATACACACCCAGATACACACAGACACGCAAACACTCTCGCACTGGTACACAGACACACACACACTCCAGAGACTTCACCCGAGGCCCACGTGGTTCGGTGTCTCTCCGTGGCTTGGGCGGGAGCTGGTCAGCGCCCCGCCCCGCCCCGCCTGGGAGAGCCCTGGGCCCCGCCCGCCCTCCAGGGTGCCGGGGACAGAGGGGCTGGGGAGGCAGCCGGGAGAGCTGCCCCGAGGCCCGAGGCCCATAAGAACCGGGACTCCTGCAAAGAGCTAGCAGCGGCCAGCGGGGCGGGCGGGCGGGGACAGCCGTGGGCCCCGCCGGGCATGGGGCTGGCCCCAGGGAGCGGGGCGGCCTTCCCGGTCTGGGAGGCCCACCTGCGAGCAGCCACCGGGAGCTGCTCTGGCCGCGGAGGCCTGCAGGAGGCCTGCTGTCTGGCACACTTGCAGACAGAACAGCAGTATTTTTAAACCCGGTTCCCTGACCTAAAAAGGGTGTTTTTCTACTGAACACCCAGCCTTTGAGGACTGACATCGGAGTGCGGCCTATAAATAGCTCGGCTCGCCGGGAAGGTAGCCGTGGCCGTGGTGGCGACGGGGCCGGCGTGGGCCTCTGGGGGTGCCTGGGGGACCTGGGGCTGCTGCCGCCCTGCCTGGGCCCCACACCGGGGGTCAGGCCGGTCATGTTAACTCCCAGGTCTGGGGGAGGTGAAAGGGCCGGGCGTGCTGTGAGCTGGCGCCTGTCGACCGGACCCGGGTACCGGGAGACCCACCTGGAGGAGCCCCCACCTCCGCCCCACTGCCGCGTCCCCGGGAGGCGCCCACACCCCCGGTCTGGGCCGTGGGGGCTGTGGGCCGGGGCGCGGGCAGGCCACGAGCCCCACGTGCCCCGTGATGACCAGGCTGGGGTCCACGCATTTTAAATCAGTTCATTCTCTGTGTCCTCAGAGTGTGCTCCTGACATTAAATCAGGGACTCGAGCAGATGGATCAGATGAATCAGTATTTTTCGAAGCCACTGGTGTCCCGTCTCGAGTGGGTGTGTCCCCACGTTCCGGCTGAGAGCTCGGCAGGCCAGGACGCACGCTCTGGACGCTCTTCCGTGGGCCGCTCGCACGCGTCACTTTCCTCGGCTGCGATCATCACCGCTGCCTGTGGTGGGGGTGTCCCTCCCACCCCGCCCGGGGGTCCCCGCGCATCTCGGTGCTCCTTCCCACCCTCCGAGCCTCCGTTTCCCCGTTTGCTTCTCAGCCCGGGACTCGCCTTCCTCCCCCCCCTTCCTCCCTCCTTCCTGCCCCTGCTCCTGTTCGCTCCGGTGGAGGAAGGAAGTTTCCAGTGCCTGGAAGGGACAGAGGCTGGGCCAGGCGGGACGGGTGTGCCCTCCCTGCGCCCTCCTCTCACCTGTGCTGGGGCCCGGGGTGCAGAGCAGCGACCTTTAACACTGCTCCCTGCAACCCCCTGGCAGGCCCTGAAATCAGATAGTCACCGGGTTTGGTGGCTGGGGCCCGCGCTGGCTACAGGGCTTGGGCGGGACTCGGTGGCAGAGCCTGCCCTCTCGGGGGCCTAGAAGCCGCCCTGCTCTCCAGGGACTCTCCCTCCCCTCCTGGTCCTCCCTGAGGCTCCTTCTCGGAGCACCCGCGGCCAGGCCCTCTGTCTGACGGCCCGGGCTCCCTGGCAGTCTCGCTGGGGTCCAGGGTCCCTTGGCCAGGCTGCGGCCACAGCCTCTTCCCTGCAGGACAGCAGAGCCTCCTCGCGGGCTCCGAGGAGTCCTCCCTCCACCGTGGCGCCTGGGGGGAGTTGGGCAGCTCACGGCAGGTGCCACCCCACCCAGCACCCCACCTTCAGGGGACAGCGGGCCTGTGGGGAGAGGGGAGGACCCGGAGGTGCCTGGCACCCGCCCCTGCGCCAGCCCCACCCCACCGCCCCCTGCATAGCAGACCAGCTGGCCAGGCATCGCTGGGGGACCGTGAGAGCCCCGGAGAGACTGGCCCGCAGCCCTGGGCCTGCAGACGCAGCCTCCTGCCCCAGTAGAGCCCTGGGGACCCACGCACAGTGCCCCAAGGCGGAGACGAGCCTGGAGCCCACCTTGCCCCAGGTGCAGGCGCCGAGGGGGATGGGCTCAGATGCACACATGGGGTTGGGGGTTGAGGGGGGCAGCCACTGCCCTCGCTGCACGGACCGGGGGCTCTGCAGCTCAGCCCCGGGGGAGCCAGCCTGAGGATGCCCGAGTGAGACCTTTGGGACGGGCCCGGGCGCAGGCTCACTCCATCCACCCTCAGAGGCCCCAGAGAGCACAAACGGCAGGAAGAACAAATGTACTCCATGGGGTGGACACAGCAGGTGCAACAGCACCTTGGTCCCTGTTTTGAGTGACTGCTAGGATGCTCTTTCTGAAATGGCAATTATCAAATATCCACAGCCCCCACCCTCAACCCCAGCCCCCTGCCCGCTGAGGTTCCGGCTCTGTTGGGTCCTGCCTGCCGGGCGGGCCAGGGCCAAGCTGGGGAGATGGGCAGAGTTGTGGCTGGGGGCTGCGGCCAGGACTCGTGGTCTGGGCCGGCAGGTGGACAGGCCTGGCCTGGGCCTTGGGGCATCTGGCAGAGACAGAGGGTTTGTGCTGCTGCCCACGGACTGCAGGCTCTGGAGTGAATCCGTGGGCCGTGCCTAGGTCTGGGGGCAGGGACACTTCCCAGCTGGGATGGGGCTGCTGTCCGGGGGTGGGGCCGTGGCTCCCCCAGGAAGCACACACGTAGGCCCTCACCTGGGAGGGTAGGATTCCACCGAGGACTCGAGTTCTGGTGTGGGGGGCGGTATTTTTCCCTTCGATTTCTGGCAAAATATCTCTTCTAATTGATCTTCAGTTTTCCGACTTCTCAACCCTCTTTTAAACCAGTTTCCCCCGTCTGGATGCACAGCTGCAAACCAAGAAAGTCGTTGACACGGAACCCTCCACGCCGGCCTGCAGCCTCCTTTTAACGGGAGCCAGCACCTGTTTGTACAGTACAGCGTGGATCGCTAGCTCCTTTCCTTAATTGGAACACATCAAGCTCAAAGAAGAAAAGAAAGTTATCTCCAAATCCAGACCTCTTATTCTCTCCCTGTGGGCTGATTTTCACAGACCAGGGGCACAAATGCCGCGCGGCTCCCCGTGACCGTGCCTGTGTTTCCGGGGTCCGGGCCTCTCCTGCGCAGGGTCCTCTCAGGTAGCCCACGCTGGGTCTGCACGAGAGCTTGCCGTCACACCCCCAGGCGGGGCTGGCTGCCCACCGGTCTTCCCGGACCCATTAGCCTCCGGAGGTGCCCGGCGGCTGTCGGGGAGGAGAAGGCTGGAGGAGCCAATCCTTCGAATTCTAGGTGGAAAATATGCCGGACGGTCAACAGCCGGCTGTTCCAGCTGCTTCCCCAGCCCCCGGCCCCCAGCGCCAAGCTTGATGTCAATTCTTAGTCCCGGAGAGAGGGCTGGCCCGCCCCCTGCTCACAGAGCCGGAGGGGGTCATCCCGGGCACCTCTGGCCAGGCGGGCGCAGCGGCAGCGGCTCTTCACCCTCACGCACAGGCCGCCGGGGTGACACACCGGGGAACGAGCGAGCCCTGGAGTCCCACGGGAACTTCATGGGCGGACACCAGAATTTGAGTTCCTATAATTTCCATGCGTCAGGAAATATGACTGTTCTTTAAAATTTTTTGCTTTCAAACACCGAAAAATGTGAGCCACAGTCTCAGCTCACGGGCTGCGTGACAAGGGGCCCTGGGCGAGTCTCGTCCCGGAGGCGGGATTCACCCACACCTGTCCGGAACACGCCGGGCCGGGTGTCCGGGAAAGGTACGTACGTCTCGGGGCGCGCTCCGTGATTTGCTCCGAAGAACTCGTGTGCGAGTCACCTCCCCGGGCTTCTCGACCCCGGAGAGCAGAACGGATCGTGCGTGGGGAAGGATGGACAGACAGGCGCGGGCAGACAGACATCCCCAGCGAGCCCCGAGGAAGCGCTCGCTCCTCGGGCACCTGCTCGTCCCCCGGGGAAGGTGTGGCGTTGCCTTCTCGGCAAATCCTGCCTATCACCGGGGTTCTTGCGTGTCCACCCATGTTTCCCGTGCGGGGATGCTGACAGCACGGGGACCCAGCCCTCGGAGGATGGCCCCTATGTCGAAGCCATCAGACAGGTGAGCCCTGGGCCCAGGTGAAACCCCCACCGCCCGAGTCCCCCCACGGAGAGGCCGGAGCCTGCACCCCCACCCGGACGTTTCTTCTATGTGGCACGAGACACGCGGATGACAGTATGGGATAGGGGTTCCGGCACATAACAGACGTTGCAGAAAGTCTCTGTAATTTCTTTAATAATTCAAACAATAAAGCACAAGATAACAGTTTCAAGTACATTCTGACACACGTGTTTGACAGGAGTAGATATGCATTTAGGCATAGGGGGCGGGCAGCGACCACCACACACACATTTTGCACAGACTCTTGGCTCCGTCAGCCCCGAGGAGGGGCAGTGGGTGCCCCATCGGGGAAGAGGGGCACCGTCTCCACGCCCTGTGTTTAGTTTCTCTATGCAGTGGCTTCCTTTCCTCGCCTGTGACAGGGGGACTCCATAATAGAAAGCTGTGGAAAGATCTCGAAAAGAGGGCCCAGGAGGGCAGGGGCCGGCACCACCGGTGCCCTCACTCACCTCACAGTGCCGGGGGCACCTGCGGGCTCGGTTAGCACCCGGGTCCTCTCTCTGACCACTGGGCCGCTCGCCAATCCGCCGGCGGGCTTGGCACAGCCAGAGGGGCTGCTGTGCCCGTTGACTAGCTTAGCACCAAACTCCCTCCTCGGCTGCAAACACCAGCCGAGAGCCTGCTAACCACCCGGAAGACCAGAGAAAATTCTCTAACAGAGAAACTGAGGACTGAGCCTGGCCCCACTGCAGGACTCAGAGGCCAAGCCACCTGCCAGGAGCCACCCATCTGGGTGCACAGCCTTCTTGGGAAGGCCACTCGCAGTCAGACCCTTAGCCCCTCGGGTACCAGCGTCCCTCACTGCAGATGCCACCGCCGGCCGGCCTCAGGAGCCAGCACCCCAGGTAGGACTGAGGTCTGTTGCACCCTGCTCCCTAAACCTGGGCCTCCTCCCTCGCAGGCTTACCCTTCTGGCAGGCCCCTCGCCCCTTTGTCTCGGCCCTTCCAAGCCCAGCCTGCCCGGACACTACAGGCCAAAGCACGAAGCCTGACAGTCACCTGCAACAAGCCAAAAAGCAGGCGTGGTCCACCGTCCAGCCCCCGATGGTGGCCAAGGACCGAGACCCTCTCGGCCAAACCTAGGAGGCGGCATGAAGCTCGGAGGAGCCTGGCCAGTGTCTGGCGCCAGCCACTGGGTGTGCACTCAAGCGGGGCTGCGCCCCAACAACCACATGGGACAGACGACTTGGACTTGGAGACACCAGCGTGGCCCAAGGACCCACCGGGGCAGCCCCGGCATTCCAGCGGCTGGCCCCACCAGGAACAGGCAGAGAATGCACGTTCCACGGCAGGCTCGCCGCTGGGATGCCGGGGGACCCTCAGGAGAAGAGGGTGGGAGGGTCAGAGAGGGTCAATACCTGGCCCTCTCCTCTGGGAGACCCTTTCTGGAAAGGACACAACGAAAGGACCTCAGAAAGCAGCAACGACCTCCTCCCTACAGATCAGAGACAGCAAGACCAGCGACAGGCAGGAGGTCCACCCAAAGACCACACAGTGCGCCCTGGGGGAAGTTCTCAGGGTCCGCCCCCAGGGCCACCTCCTCTCTCCTACAACTCGGGGTTTGCCAGTGAAGGAGTGGCCGTGGGGGACACAGAACAGTCCCCACATGCCGCACCCCCAAACTTTGGGGGTGTAGGAAGAGCTTCACACAATAAATACTAACGGAGCTGAGGTTTCTCCAGTGATGAGAATAAACAAGTTGATTGTTTACCTACTTTGGTTACCTACATAAGTCAGTCTGAATTCACAGTATAAGCAACACATCTAAACAGAACAGGGGATGCCTGGCAGCAGGAGGCGTCCCAAACAAAGAGGCCAAAAAAATAAAAAAAAAAGAAAAGAAAAAGGGCTGCAACAGGAGTTCTTAGTTAATTATATACTAACCAGTCTGTGCGTGGCACATTTTATTTCTATAAAACTATTACAAAATATTCAAAAATACATTTTAGTAAATTTACAGCAGTTATTTCTCAATTTATTAATGCAAAAACATCCTTTGTTTTTTCTCTGTACAAACTACAGGCTCCATCCTTGTGGGCTCATTGCTATGTGCACTTTTAAAAAATATTTTCTAATAAATTCTTTGAAGTTAAAAATAACAGAGTTCTTCCAGTTTGTCAAAAAAAAAAATTGTGTGTGTGTGTGTGCATGTGCGTGTGTGTGTGCATGTGTGTAACAGTCTTGGCTTCCACAGTGTGGGCAAAGTGGTGATCACAAAGCAAAGACGAAACCAGGAACACGGTAGGGGCGACGGCTGTTACACTGGAAACTAGTTAAATTAAAATAATATATTTTCATATTTTACACTATTTCAAAAAATGAAATGTCATTCAGTTAAGTATTGATCTCTCAAAAAATCTAATTTACAATTCTGTGTATAAAAATATAATTTGTGGACCCCCACGAAGCACGTCTGAGTTTACGCTTGCGGAAAAGCAGGAGGCTGCCAGGGAGGAATGCGCAGTCCAGGGTTTGCTTCCGGACAGGGCGAGGGACGTAGAAAAATAGACTCTGAGCAGGTTGCTTGGCCGCACAAAATAATCTTCCCCCTGTGAGTACAGTCCACGTGATAATAATAAATTATCCAAGAAACAAACTATTTAAGGCTCTTGAAGGTCCGGTTCATATTATTTAAAACATCTATTCATACCAAACAAATAAATAGCCAGGAGAGGAGGAAAAAAAAAATAACCAAAATAAAACAATAACAAAACAAAAATTCCAAAAAAAAAAAAAATATATATATATATATATATAAACTAAACGCAACAACAAAACTTCCCAGGGTCTTTGTTTCCTTATAGTCTACTTTGGACTGTCCTACTTTATTATTATCATTAATTATTATTATAATGAAGTCTCGTTCCGTGCGCTTTCTCCACGCGTCTTTCCCCGCCGAGGCCGCGGCGGCGGCGGCTTCCCCGGGCCCTGTCCCCGCGCCCCGCCCCGGCTTCAGCTGGACGTGAGGGCCATGCCGAGCGGGTGCAGGGCCTCGCTGTCCAAGAGCCAAGTGCCAATGTGGTAGAGCAGCTGCGAGTACCAGTGCACGCCCGCGGCTGCCGGCGCGTCGGGCTCCCCGGGCGCGGGCGGGGGCACCCGGCCGCCCCCGCCGTCGCCGTCCCCGCCGCGACCCGAGCGCGCGGGCGCCAGCGCGGCCAGGAGCGCGTGCGCCAGGCGGAAGGGCGCGAAGGCCCGGTGCGCCCAGCCGTGCTCCTCGATGACCGCGTAGCACGAGGCCAGCACCCGGTTGATGAGGATGGTGCCCTGCGCCGTGAGCGGCGCGTACGCGCCCGCCGCCTCCTCGCGCAGCGTCACGCTGTGCACGGCGGCCGGCAGCAGCCGGCGGTCCCCGTCGCGCTCGGCCACCACGTACACGCGCTGGCCCGGGCGCACGCGGCTGGCGAAGAGCGCCCGGCGCCCCGGCGCGCCCCCGGGCGGCGGCCCCGCGCCCGACGGCGCCTCGGGCTCGGCGGCGGCGGCCGAGTCGTTGAGCGGCGCGACGAAGAGCAGGTGCGCGGCCGTGAGCAGCAGGCGCTCGCGCGGCTCCCGCGTCTCGATCACGTAGAAGACCTTCTTGGCCCGGTCGTCGCGGTCCAGGAAGGTGAGGAAGTCGCTGTAGAGCAGCCGCCCCTGGTCGTCCGCTGCCAGCACGCGGTCCCCGGGGCGCAGGTCCTTCACCAGCTTGGTGCCGCCCTGCTCCAGGTGCACCGTGGCCGAGCCGGGGAAGCAGCCGCCGGACTTGGCCGCCACCGAGTTCTCTGCGGGTGAGGAGAAGGGAGAGGAGAGGGACAGGCCGGTGAGCTCCGAGAGGGAGGCGCGTCTGGGGCGGAGGGGCGCGTGCTTGGTGCCCCGCGCGCCTAGGCCGGGTGCGTGCGGCGCGGGGGTGGGGCGGGTCCCGGCGGGTCCGCGCAGACCTCCCGCCCCCAGCCCCGCCGCCTCAGTGAGACAGTTCCAAGGCGGGCGCATTCCTTAACGACTCTCCAAGATGGGGCGGGCGGTGGCAAAGGGTGGCTGGCGTTTCCGCGGGAGGCCGGTTCCCCTCCCTCCCTTCCGCCTTCCTCCAGCCCCATCCCCCGCTCGGCACACACCCAGCCTGTCGCGAAGCCAGAAGGGTATTTGCTCTCCACTTGGATTCCTCGGGACGCCTCCCCGGGCCCCCGCGGGCGCCAGGGGCGCCTCCTTCCCTCCCGCCTCGGCGCGGGCGCAGCGCCTCTCCGTGCGCTCCGCACCCGGCTGCGCGGCGAGCCCCGCGCCCGCCCGCCCGGCCCCGCTCGGCCTTGCTCCGGCCTTGGTGTCGGCCTGGGGAGGGGCGGGGCGGGGAGTGAAAAGTGCTGTAGGAGTTGCAGCAACTGGACAAACATTCCCCAGAATGGGCCGAGGTGTGAAAATCCCAGGCTTGTGTAGATTTTCTAATTAAAATCCAATAAAGGGCCCGGCATTGTCATTGTGATTTCTGGGATAAATAGGAGGCACTCTTGGGAGGGGGGCACTTCCATTTCTCCCCTCCCCTTTCTCAGCTCTCTCTCCGGCTCGCGGGCCGCCCCCCCTATTTGCTCAGGTGCAGCCCCCGCCCCGCGTGCAATTCACACTCGGGCTCTCCAGCAGCCGGGCCTCACAGCGCTATTTGCACAGCCCGGCCTCTCTCCAAGCACTCAAGACGCGTATTTGAATTTTAAATGGCCAGGCCTGCTCGGAGCGCTGGAAGCCCGGTTCTCAAGGCCCCTTGACTACCCGCTTTCTCGAGCCCTCTGTCGCTCTCTGAGGCTCACTGTCCCAAGGACAATAATGGAAGTCGGGGCGGAGCGCGGGGAGCCGGGGAGGAGGGGCGGGAGTCTCCGTCGCCTTTGCATTCCAATCTCCGGGATCAGGCTTTTTGCAAATAGAGATCTGCGAGAAAGAATCTTCCTGCCGGAATTACAGAAGGTTTTTAATCTTCTCATCGGTTTCTCCGTCATGAAGTGCGGGGCTGGCCGTTGGAGGCCCTCGGCAGCCCCCCTGGAATGCGACCCGAGGCGCTGGCGAGCCCGAGTCGTCGAGTCGCACGACCCTGCTTGACACGCACCGCGCCGCGCCCCCGCCCGCGTGCGCGGAATGCCGATCAGCGGCTCGCGGCGCCAGGCTCTGTGGTCCGGGCCCATGGGGGGGGATTACCGCTGCTCACTTGGGGGGGACCTCCAGGGACCCCCGCTAGAGGGACCCCGCGGACGGGGTGGCTGGAGAGGGCCAGGAGCGCCCGGCGCAGCCACCAGGTCCGAGAAGGGCGCGCCGGGGCCCAGAGGCCTCCAGCCGCCCCCACTGCCCCCCCCTCCACAGAGGGACCCGGCAGGAGGCCCCCCCCAGCCGCGGAGCCCGAGAGGGGGGCGCCTCCCTCCCTCGCGCACTCCTGGGCGAACCTAGCCCCTGCCTGCGCCCTTTGCTTTCTGTCGCTACAAGAAGCCACTATTTTCTTTACCTACAAAGTGTGTCTTGACACTTTAAAAGTGTTTTCCTATTAACATATGCCATTACAATAAGATGTAGGCGACAAACAGGGAAAAACTGGAGGGGCAGGGACAGAAGAGCTGGCCCAAGGAAATTCGCTGCGAACTGTGACGCCACACGCGTCCACACGCTGGGAGACGGGAGCTGCCCAGGCCGGGGGCCGCGTGTGCGGATAAGGCCTCCCTTCCCTGGCTGTTCCTCGCAGGCGACAGCATGTGGCGTTGCAGGCCCAGGGAAACCAGCCTCCCGCCGGCTCCGGCTGCAGACGCGAGCCGCCTGGTCTCTCCGCGCCCTGCCCGCGCGCAGGGCGTCCCAGCTGAGCTCCTGTAAGAACGGATGCTTCTGGAGTGCGGCCTCCAGACGTGGGAGTGGTAACTACCGGGTCATTACCTCCCACCAGGGCTCTCCCCAAAGGCTCAGCAAGCGAGTGAAGTTGGTTTAGAATCCACAGGCTCCCGGCGAGGAGGAGAGAGGAACGGAGCTTAAGCCCTGGACAGACCCTCCCGCGCTTGGGGGGTGGGGGTGGGAGCCGGTTGGTTCTTAAGGCCTAAATGAGAGGAAGGATCTCGACCAGATGTGGCTAAACGCGCGGGCCCGCATTCTGTCCCTTGGAAAGCGCCAGCGCCCATCCCCCACTCCTGCTGCTGCCCCCATCTCCACCGCCTGCGGGGGCGGGGACGGGGACGGTGCGCGCAGAGAGCGCTCCGGCAGCCACAGCCCCATCCACCTCTGGGCTTGTGGAACCTCGCCTCCGTGGCCTCCAAGGTAGGGGCAGTGCCTGGCTGGGGGACCTCATAGGGTATGTTTTTGCAACAGAAACCGTCATCGCCCAGAACCTTCCCTCCCTCTTCCCGCATGCCCCGCCCTCTTTTTCATTTTCCTTTGGGTCAGGCGCGCGGTCGCACAGACAGCCTTGTGGAGTGGCAGGGGGGGGGGCGCGGTGGCGATGGTGGGGGTGCAGGGGGCCATGGAGAAGGCCTGGGTCTGAGGCCACCGTACCTGCTTTCACGGAGCAGTGGATGTGCGCTTTGGACTCGTAGTACACCCAGTCGAAGCCGGCCTCCACCGCCAGGCGGGCCAGCATGCCGTACTTGCTGCGGTCGCGGTCCGACGTGGTGATGTCCACCGCGCGGCCCTCATAGTGCAGGGACTCCTCCGAGTGGTGGCCGTCCTCGTCCCAGCCCTCGGTCACCCGCAGTTTCACTCCTGGCCACTGGTTCATCACCGAGATGGCCAAAGCGTTCAACTTGTCCTTACACCTCTGTGAAGAGAAGGAGGCCCCAACAGGCAGGCAGGTTAGCACGGGCACCTGCCACCCACCCCAGCCCTCTGTCAGCCTGCCCTGCCCAGGCTCGGGTTGTGCAGAGAAGCGGGGAGAGGAGGCTCGGAATGGGGTCCGGCCAGGGCAGGAGAGAGGGCACCCGGGTGAGGAGGAGGGGGCTGAGCTAGGGCCTTCCTCCAAATCCTGAAACAGCTGCCGCTCCTCCCATGGCCGGAGAAGCAAGTGCCCTTTCTCTGAAACAAGGGGACTGTGTTTTCAGACTCCAACTCCTCCAGGGACGCCGTCAGCAATGCCTGCTGCACCCAACCCCTGGGTCAGCCCCTTCCTCACACCTGTGCCAGCCTCCGCCCGTTCTCCCTGAGCCAAACACCCCACAAGGAGGCCACAGCCAGGCCCAGGGTGCAAACGTGCAGAAATAAAGAAAAACGCACTGTGCACTTCTTAAAGAATGGAAAGCCTCAAGAGTTTATCTGGGGACCTTCCCTCAACCCTGTGCCTGTTGAGGTGAGAATGAGACCCAAGGTGAGCGAGGGGGTGGGACTCTGATAATGAGGCCAGAGGGGTGGGAGAGAGCCCCGCGGAAGGCAGGCAGGTGAGTCTGATTTTCAATCCGGCCGTGGCCAGGGCAAACATTCTTTATCTGGACGGCCACATTCTTTTTCCCCCGTGGAACTCTTTTCTGCCTGGCTTTTCTGTGGTCCGATTGTGTTTCTGTTTTCTTTAACCTGTTCCCTTCCTCCCTCTTGTCTTCTTGGCCCCAGCCTAGAATGGTGTCCGGCAGGTTTGAAGAGCAAACTTAAGAGGTGGAGGGAGGGGTGGCTGGGTGGGTGGGGAGGCGGTGGGGGAGGGGAGCCAGAGAGGCCAGGGCCTCTGAGCCCTTTGCCTGGGGAGTCTTCCTCTCCAGCCGCCCCTCTCTCCCACCCCAGCTGCCCCTGGGAGTAAAGAAACACTGAACAGGCTTGATGTGGGTCCCGGTAAAGTGGGACTTGGGATTGTGGGGGTTACCCCCTAGTTCAAAGGTCACTTGCAGGTAAAGATGCAATAAAAACCAGTTGAATCCAGTGTGTGTGTGTGTGTTTGGGGGTTCTCACTAACCTCCTGAACGTTTACACTGCTTCGGGTGGGGACACAGGTTTGCAGCTGGGGAACTGGCACAAGTGATGACACCGCTTGTCCCAGAGAAGCAGGCCTGGGTGGGGGCAGGGGGACAATTTCAAGTTGATTTCTAGAGAGGGCGGGGCGGCCCCAAGGATGCGGGGCCTAGAGCCTGGCTGTCAGGATGGAAAGACAGCCCCTGCCTAGGCCCCGGTTTTAGTGCAGGGGGAGCCTTGGCCAAGCGGTGGAGGGGGTGGGGGCCAGAACTCTCTCAAGGACTGCTCAGCCACACATTGCGCAACAGGAAAAGTCCTGTGTATCTGGCAGCAATAAAAGCCAGAAACATGGTTGTAGGGTTAAACATACAGCAAATGGGGGGGGAGAGGGCTGGGGGGGGAGAGGGCTGGGGGCGGCCCTGGTAACAGGTCAGTGCCTGCAGGTTTCTGGGCCTGCCAGCAGTTACAAAAAAAAAAAAAGTCGGAAGGGCAGAGTTTGAGGTCGTCTTGAGGATTGAACGCGTTTTACATGAAAATCAATCAGTAAACCAGGGTCAGTTTAGAGCTGAGATGTGCAGCTGGGTGTGCGCAGGCGCACACCACCGGCACGAACACGCAACCCCCACCCGGAGCCCCCCACCCCGGCTCCCTTCTCCTGGGGGGCGCAGACGGAAGCTTTAAACAGCTGCCACTGGGCGGCCAGGCAGCGGGGGGCGGGATGGGGAGGACCCGGGCCCCCAGCACGCTGAGCTGCGCCACTTGGGCAGGACATGGAGGGCCCTAGGCGAGGAGGTGGCGGCGCTGGGGACAGGCGGAGGCCGAGGCTTGCCCGAGCTGGCTCCTGGCACCCCACGCCCCCACCCCCCTCGGCCCCAGGCCCCAGGCCCGGTGCGGGCTGGGCTGGCGGCTGCAGGACGCTCCTCCGCCCCGGCTGGGCGGGACTGTCGCAGGCAAAGCCGGGAAGCCCAGGCCGGTTATTAATTCATTGGGTCGTGTGCCGCGAATCAAGCCGGGTTCTGTGCAGCCACCGTGAAGCGCAGCAGGGCCGCGGGGCAGGGCCAGGCTTTGTGCGGGGAGGCCGGGTCTCTCCCCACGCCCGAGCTCCTGCCCGCTCCCCATGGGCACGGCCATGGCCGCCCGGAAGCGCCCAGGAGGGCCTGTCACCGCCGGCAGCGGCGGGAGGGCGTCCCCCAGCGCGGGGCAGGGGGCGTCCCAACTTCCAGAGAGCCCCTGTCTCTGAACACTCCCACCGCCACCCCCTACCCCGCACTCGGGGAAACAGGCCCCTCCCCGTGCAGACAGAAAACCCTCGCCAACCCGCACCTGGGCGCCGTCCCCGCGGCCTCAAAGCACGCAGGAAATCTACTCCACGCGGCGTCTGGGGCACCCCCACCCGCGCCCTCCCCCTCGGAGCCCGGCCGCAGCACCCTCGCCCGGCTCCCGCGGCTGCGCGGGGAGAGCGTGTCTGCGCTTCCCTCTCCCGAGTTAATATTAACCCGGAGCTCCTGCGTTCCAGAACTGCTCTGAAAGTTCCACTGGGGACGGTCTTGCCATGGTTGAGGGACTCGGGCAGCAGTCACATTAGAGGCACACAGGGACAGGAGGGGGACGAGACAACAGCAGGGACGCGCACCTGGGAGCAGAACCTGCGCGGTCATTTAGACCGAGGGCCCCGCGCGGGTGGGCAGGCTCCGGGCCGGCCGAACCTCCCCGCGAGGTCTCCCGCCCCCCCCTCGCCCCTGCCTGCCGCCTCCCTTCCTCCCTGCGCCCCCCGACTCCGAGAGTCAGAGGAAGGGGAGGGAAGGGCGAGCCAGGGGTGCCTCACAGACTGAAACCGCCTCCATCACGTTTTTAGGGGGCTTCTGTGGGGTCCCTGGTATAACCCTGGCCCCCGTTCTCCCCACCCACCCCCCACGGCGGCTGTGCCTCCCCCTCCCTTTGTGTTGGGAACGGGAATAGCCACTGCCCAGGGAAAAAAGTATTTGTTTTCGTTTGGTTTGTCTGAGGGAAGTTGACAGAAGGTCAGAAGTTCAAATGCTGCCAGCGCGCGCGGCGGCGAGAGTGGCGGGGCGCGGGGCCGCTGGGCCCCGGTCCCGGGGCTGGGCCGTCCGGGTGGGGGCAGGGACCGGCCCGGGGCCTCTGCTGGGGCTGGGGAGGGGGCGCGGCGGGGTAGGCCGGCGGAGCCTACGCTGCCCCCGGGCCCGCACCCGGCCCCTCCCGCCCCGAATCTCCCCGCCCCCGCCGCGGGGTAATTACGGCGACCGCAGCACTGGCGTGAGCTCTTTGGTGCCCGCGCCCCGGCGTGTGGGGCGGCAGGCACCGGCGGCCCGAGCCCAGCTCCGGGCGCCCTGAAACCCTAGCCACGGGGACGACGACCCTGGAGTAAGCGTGGCTAAACTGCGTCTGCTCTGCGCGAGGCTCTGCGCTAGCATCTTGGCAGCAGGGCTGCGAGGCCGGGGCCTGGCGATGGCACGGGCCGAGGACCCCCCTCCGCGGCGTCAGCCTCCGGCAGCCCAGAGAGGGCCCTGACCCGCTCAGGCTCTGGGACCTCGAGTGTCCCCGCCCCCGCCGCTTTCTCCCCATCGCCTCCCTCCTCCGCGGGGAGCGAGGGTGGCAAGGGGCCGGGCGACCCGGACTAGCTGGAGAGCTCCCTCTAGCCAGCTGCGCGCACCGGGCTCCCCGTGGCCCGTGCAGAGTTAACTGTGGCTCGCGCTGCTCTCTAGCACAGGCGCGCTCGTCCACACTCGCGGGCCAGATTTAAGGTGGTCGGGAGCTGATGAGGGAGAGCGAGGAGGAAGGACGGGCTCCGTGGTTCCCCCTCCTCTGCTTTCGGCCAGCTCGCTGGCCACCCCGCCTGCCCCTGTCCTTTGCTGGCTCCCTAGCGAGCCCAGGGTCCGGGAAGCGGAGCGGCCGAGGTACCTCCTCTCTCCCTCCCATCCGCGTCCTCCCCCTGCACTCGCGCCCCACCAGCGCCGCTCTGTCAGCCGCCGAGCGCACCTAGCCCTAAAGGTAGGACTTGAATATTTTAATAGGGCAATAAAAAGGATGTTGACCTATATTTGCAAGGAAACCCATTTCCAGCTTCAGTTATACGTGCATGGAGTTTCAGAAAGTCTAGAATTGGCTGGGAGATTGGCAGCTCACAAGTCTCCAAGGAGGGTGGGGAGGGAGAGAGGAATTCATGTTTTGCTCTGCTTCGCCTCCCCCCACCCCACTAATATTTATTCGCTCCTAATTCTTATGCAAGCAGGTTGAAAACTAAAGTGATGCAATGCCAATAAGTTCTAAGTCCCTCCCCTAAGGTACCACAGCTGGGAGAATGAAAGAGCATCCTTAAAGAAATATCAATACATTCACACTCTGATGGGCACAATTGCGGATGCCGGGACTGCAATTTGAGCTCTGTGATATACCCAGGGAGGAGCCTCCGTCGCCGCCACTGGAGCCCCTGCTTTTGTCAGGACGCCTCTGGCTTTGCCGATTGAGG
Source organism: Mirza zaza (assembly GCA_008750895.1). Lineage (NCBI taxonomy): Eukaryota > Metazoa > Chordata > Mammalia > Primates > Cheirogaleidae > Mirza > Mirza zaza. The sequence continues at coordinate 16,289 of VSMD01037524.1, forward strand.
ATTCTTTGGTGGGGAGCTACCGGGTGGGGGTAGCGCAGCCGAGAATACCACAGAGCAGAGGGAGACCTGCAGGCTCCCAGCGCTTAATGCTCCAGGCTGCATTTGCACAGTGACCTGGAGGCCACTTTATGCTTAGAGCGCATTCCCACCACTCCCACTCCGGATTTGGAGAGGGCAGGTGCCCCCAAAGTGAGGGTCTCCCCAAGTTGCAAGCCAGGGTGAGGCAGGATGGTGAAGGCCACCGTAGCAAGACTAATCAAAGCAGGGCCAGAATGGGCCACGTCTGCTCCCGTCCTCACCCCCACCCACACCCTAAACTTCTCCAGCTGCACCTGCGCCTCCTTTCTCCTCCAGGGAGAGGAGGAGACCTGGGGGGCCGGCGGGTGGGGAGGGAGGGGGTGCGATCGTCTTGCGCGATCTGCCCGAAGAGCAGTCAGAGTAAGTCTGGAACTGCTGGCCGCACGTAACCCCTTTAACGCAGCGCCCCGCGCGCCCCGGCGCTGGGTTTCTACCTGAGTCATCAGCCGGTCTGCTCCGGTGTTTTCCTCGTCCTTAAATATGATGTCGGGGTTGTAGTTGGGGGTGAGCTCCTTAAATCGCTCGGAGCTTCTCGAGATCTTCCCTTCGTACCTGCCGCTGGCTCCCAGGGTCTTCTCCGCCACGTTGGGGATGAACTGCTTGTAGGCTAAAGGGGTCAGCTTTTTGGGGTGCCGCCTCTTCCCGAACCCCCGGCCGGGCCCGCACGCCAGCCCCGGGGACATCAGCAGCGAGGAGACGAGGACCACCAGCAGACATCTCGCCAGCAGCGGCAGCATCCCGTCCATGGAGCCCGAGGACTTCGAAGCTGTCCCCGTGCGGGTCTGCGCGCGCGAGTGCGCGCGGGGCGGGTGTGCGTGTGCGCTCTCTCCTGCGCTCTCGCTTCCCGGCTCGGCTCGCGCCCTCGCTCGCCGCCGGCTCTTTCTCTTCCTATAGCGCCCTGCCCGCCGCCGCCGCCGCCGCCGCTGCGGGGGAAGCTCCGCGACTCCCCACACGGGCAGGGGCTGAAATGGCACGCTGCCGGGCGCTGATGGGGGAGCACATCGGAGTTGGGGCGCGAGGCAGCGATCAGAAGACAAAAAGAGTCTGGGTTTAAATGGTAGCGAGCCTGCCGAGCTTGTGCGAGAGGCCGCCTTAGCACTATATTATAGCTGGCAGGGGCGCATCTGATTGGCCGAAGCTGCACAAGCTTGTCTTCTGATGTTAACCCTGAAGAAGACTACATTTTTTTTCCCTGCTGCTGCTGTTGCTTTATTTTCACCTGAAGGCCTCGAGTTAAAAAAAAAAAATCGTCTCTATCTAAGATAAAGGTGGGCGGGAGGGAGGAGGCGCGCCTGCTGGGATCACACGGGCGACTCTCCGCTATGTGTGCGCGCTGCGTTCCCCCTTTGCTTTCTCCAGAATGGTAGGTGCTTCAGTTAAAACCAACTTAAGTTTTTAAAGGACAGTTTAGACGCCCCCCCCCCCACTGCCCCAGCTCCAGTCCTCAAAAGCAAATAGTCTCTCAAATGTCTCAAATGTTCCAGGGGCAAAGCTGCCCAGCTCCTATTGAATTTCCCCCAGAGACTTCCCCTGCAGGCCAGGGCTCCTGCACCTTGCAGAAAGAGGACTGGGGCCTCCTGTGGCACGTTCAGCATCCTTGGACCCAGGGTGATTACGGGTGACCACAACCTCAAGCGTGGCTATTTGAAATGCTTTAAGCACCTTAGAAAAAACTTAAAAACACGGCTCCTTTCTTGAGTTTCAGTGATTGCATTCTTTTTTAAACCTCTGCAAATGGGGTGGAGGGATCAGGGGAGGTACCGAGTGGATGGAGGGGCTGGCAGGGTGGAGAGGCTGAGGGGGTCTGGGTGCTGCACCCCAGCGAGGAGGAGGGAGCAGGGCTGGTGCGTGCAGGCAGTTGGAGGCCACTGGGCCCGGGAGCAGCCATGGCGAGTGGGCGAGGCCGCACACCCCCCTCACACAATCGATCAGAGCAAAGTGCAGCACCGGGGATGAGTTGAGTGTGCAGTGCAGGCTCCTTGCCACTGCGTGCGGAGCTGGCTGGCGTGGGGCCTGGCCAGCCCTCCGTCCTCCTCGGGGACAGGGGGCCCTGGAGGAGCAGTGTTCCGGTCAGGGAGGGGCCCAGGGCCCTGCAGTCCGGAGTGTCAGAGTCCCCAGTCCCTCCCTTTTATCTGAAAAAAGAAAAAGCATCTCAAGAAAGTCCTAATTAAACCAGAAAAATAAAATCTGAAACTCCTCTTCTTTACAGAATGTGCCTTCCCTGCACCCCACCCCACTCCTGTGCCATCGTTCCTCTGGACGGGGGAGGGGGAGGATCACTCCTGTGCGGTGGCCACGCTGACCCCATGGGATAATTGGTCCTGCCAGCATCTCCGTGAAGTTAGCGCTCTGCCCCAGCGCCAGTCCATCCAGTGGAGGGAGAGGCCCAGGGAGAAACTCAGCTCAAACAATCGGATGTTTCCACAAGTCCCTTTTGCAGATGAACTTATTTTTTTAGTGGGGGAGAGGAAAGGCCCATCTTAAGAGCATCTATTTTGGTTGGGTCTAAGAGGCCCAGCAGGACCGGACTGTGTAGTCTGGGCCCCGGGGAAGGTTGGCCTGAGCTCCCTCCGGTCCCACTTCCCTGCTTTCTTCCCTGTGGCTTGCGGATAATCAAAATCCTGGGAAGCAGCACCCGCTTTGTGGAGCAGGGCAGCTGGAGAGCCCAGGGCACGCCGCGTGTGCCCATGTGCCGGCGTCGTGTGCTCCCAGCAAGACCAGATACATACGAGGAAGGACCCACTACAGGTGGATGCAGCATCACTGCCCCCACCGTGGCTCTCATCTAGCCCCAGTGCCCTCCCCTCTCCCCTTTCATGTGGCCTCCCCCTCCCTTACAAACCCAGAAGGGCAGCCGGCTGCAGAAGGGCGGGAGGCTCCAGCGTCAGGGACACCCCCACGTGCAGGGGGGCTGGGGCGGGTGCTTTCAAAGCAGAAGTCTGAGGTGCACAGAGCCCGTGGGCTCAGCTGGACCCAGCGCTGCCCCAGGTGTGGCCGGCTCCCTCCTGGCAGAGAGAAAGGAGGGCTCACGGCTTGGCACTGCACTGGGCCGCCAGGGTCATTTCCTCAGGCCTTCCCTCCCTTCCATCTCCCGCCAGCCCCGGACACTGGGAGAGCGCGTCAGGCCCCGTCCCCAGGGCTGGCCGGGTCCTAGAGACTAAAACGACGACGACGGACCATAAACCCCGGCAGGGATGCCTTATTTCGGATGGTTAGGGGGAAACCTGGAGAAAAAGCCATCGCATTTGGTATTACCGCCTTAGAAACAAGGGCGGCAGCCTGAGCCACCAGAGACTCTGCGGCCTCTGGCCTCTCGCCCTCTCTTCCCTTCCTCCCACCCCCACCCCGCGCCCAGACACCCCTGCCTTCCCCCTGCAGACGCCAGGTGGCCCCCTCTCTTTGCCTTTCCCCTCCAGACAACTTGGGCCCACCGCCTCCTGCGCAAGGGCGCCGACAGCCTCCGCCAGGCCAGGCCGGCCCTCGGGCGGACGCCCCGGGGCACCTGTCTAGCTCCCTGGCTCTGCCCTGGGTCCCCGCGGTGGCTGCCGTCCCCTACTCCCCCTCTTGCCAGCCTCCCGCTTCCACCTGCGCCCCTGCTGGGGACAGGTGGCCCCCTCTCCTGCCCCCGGCCCCGGCACTGGCCCGGCCCCTGCCGCTAGATGGCCTCCTCACTCTGCCGTCAGGCCGCGGCTCTGCGGTTTGGGAAATTCCCGCAGTCCCCAGTCGGGAGGACCCCGGAGGCAGGGCTAGCCTCGTCGGTTCATCCTCCCCTCTTGTCACCAGCTTCTGCGCCCCGTTTCCCCAGGTTTGTGCCCAGGGCCCTGCACCGAGCTCAGCCTGCCACTCTGGGACACGCTGCTGCCTTGACTCCAGTCTTCCGGGTCGGCCCCCGATCTTACGTTCCCTTCCCTGTGTCCCTTTGACTTCGCTTCTCACGGTGACTCTAGGCAGTCTCTTTCTGTCCAGTCATCCTGTCTCGGTTTCCTATTGAATTTGTTCCAGTTTTGGCTAATGGACTCTCTGCCGCGCCAGCTCTGCTCGCCACGGCTGCCAGGCCCCTCCCTGGCCCCTGGGCCTGGGGCTGGGCATCTCCAGCTTCCTGGGGTCTGGATAGCCCAGGAGGCCCGGGAACACCTGCGGGCCACCGACTGCTGCCCAGATGCAGGTGGGCCCAGGTGACAGCACCCCGGCTTGCGCCAGTGCCCTGGGGCCGAGGGCCTGGAGCCATCCTGGGGCCCCGGACTCCCCTCTTTCTGGGCCTCGCGGCAGCTACGGCAGGGGCTACGGTTGGCTGTGAGCACCCCGCCTGCAACATGGTGCGTTTGTGCTAATTTCCTCTCTTCTACCTTTGTGGAGTTGATGATCCTTCGTTTTAAGCCGTGAGTGCTTCTTTGCGGTCTAAGCAATGTCTCCGGTGTGTGGCTCCGAACAGTTTCCAAGTGGTCCTGTACCCACCGTCAGGGCGTGTCACGCTGCACAGGTGAGCTGGAAAGGGAGGTGCCCCGGGAGTGCCGGGCAGAGGGGCCCCATCCTATTCCTCGGGTCCCGCGCCTGTGTGCAGCCCCCTGTGCAGGGGCCGCCTGGACGCTCTACTGGAGACTGCGGCTCCTGCGGTCTTTGCGCCTAGTTACGTCGCAGAGGGCCTTGGCAACGCGAGTGGGCGGAACCCTGTCTGTTTTGTGCAGCAGAATCACCTGGGGAGCTTTGGGTGGAAAAGTCAGCAATCAGCGCCCGGCCTCCCTGCTAACAACCACATCGGAATTTCTGCTTTGCTGAATGCCCTGACGGGAATGCCCACACCCAGGGGTGGGAGTGGGAAGGGGGCTCCGGGTGTCCAGCTGGGTCCCCACGGTCTGGTCGGAGGGCCTGGGGGGGACCTGCCCACAGGGCCGCGGGCAGCAGAGGCCAAGGCCTGGACTGTGTGCATGGGCGGGGGACGGTGAGGGGTGGGGGTGTGTGACCAGGAAGCCTGGGGTGCCTCAGGGCAGGGACGGTGTGGAACTGGGTCCTGGACGCTTGGACAAGCAGCTCCTCTCCAGAGTGGCCGGGAGCTAGGATCTGGCCGACCCCACTGCTCTCTGGCTTGTGGGAAGACCAGAGAAGGGGTACCCCCCTGGGCCCTGCAACCCTCAATCTCCCTTCTCTGGGGAGTGAAGACATGGAGCCCGTTTCTACCCACTTCCCGCTCCCGCCCTCTGCTGGGAGAGCCCCCCGCTGCCAGGGGGCGGCTGGGACCCTCCTGGCAGCCCGCAGAGCACTGGCATCACCCGGGCGGCTTCCGTCTAAACACTCTCTTTGTAAAAGAGAGGAAAGGAGCACAATGCTGACGTGCAGAACACGAGGCCGTTTCTTTACAGGAGCAGAGTCAGCTCGGAGATCCTCCAGGCAGGCAGGGCTGGCAGTGGACACCGCGCGTCCCACCAAGAGAATTGAGCCCCACCCCCGCTGACCGCACCCCACCCCGCACCCCTCTGCGGCCGCCTGCCCCCCCCGCCCACGCTCCCGTGTCACTGGGACCCGCACCAGTTAGAACAGTCAGAACGCATTTCCCAAGTCCCTCTAGGACTGGTTTTTTAGAAAGACGAACTCACACGTGGGGTTGGGGACACTGTGGGGACGTCCCCGTGCAGACCTGTGTGGACAGACCCCACACAGGCCATTCGACCTGCAGAACGTCTGCTCCTTGTTTGCAACGCGGGAGTCTGGGGCCAACGGTGGTTGTCCCAGAGCCCGCCTGGCCCCGAGTCTACACACCCGGGACCTCAGTCTCAGGAGGGCTGGGGCCACGCACCAGCCTCGCTTCAGAGGGAGCAGGGCCAACAACCATATACCCGGCGCCGTGTGCACACAGAAGGACCCGGGCAGCCGTGCCTGGCGTCTCGCCCAACAGGTAGGTGCACTGTCCTGTCTGGATCACACACCTGAGCCACAGCAGTGCCCTGAATCAGGCCCGATAACCTGGCTGGAGATTGTGCCCCATGAAGGTCTTATTGGGCGGCAGTGTTTCCGGAAGCTTCACTCTCTGGGTGTGTCATTGGGAAGGGGAGGTGGGCAGGTAGAAAGACGGCCCTGTGCCCCAGGAGCCTGGACACCAGGAAGGCAGGGGACCCATGAAGGTGACATTGCCACACCCAGGGCCAGGGTTTCGGGCTCAGCAGGAAATGGACCAGGGATCCCGGGAAGAGAGAGGATTAGGGCACCTGGGCACTCGCCCTCGTCCTGCTCTGTCCTGGGCCCTCGCCCGTTCCCAATGCTCAGTCCCCCTGGACAGCGGGCTCAGCATGCTCAGTGTGTCTGAGCCTGCGAGGACTTCGGTGCCTGGACCCACAGGGGCCTCTGCTCTCCTTTCACAGAGGAGGGGGCCGGGGTCCCACTCACAGGGCCACGGCGGGTGAGGGACCAGGAAATTCCGGACCCAGAAAAGCGACGTACAGACGTGAGCAGGGCACGCCTCGGCACGCACACCGCTCTGCAGACGTCACGGGTAAATATCGGAGGAAGCTCCTGCCCCGGACAAACGTGCAGTGTCACGGCAGCGCAGGACGCTGCAGTGACCGCCCACGGCCACCCAGTGGGGAGTGGTCACCGTGGGGCCAGGGCGACCCCAGGTGCAGTAAGCAAGCTCCAGGCTCCCGACTCCAGGAGAGACGCCCAGGTTACAAGACCGCGTTTCCAAGCCGGCAGTGGCGTCGCCACACGGTGGACGCACACTCAGGTTTCCGGGCCAGAAACTGTCAAGTTCATGTGTTTCTGAGACTCCCAGACCTTTTGATTTCTTAGATACGGCAGGGAGGCACAAGGCACAGCATGAAGAAGCCTTTAAACAAAACAGTCTTTCACCTGCTGGCCTCTCTGATGCAGGGCTCGGGCACGGCCGTGGGGGAGGCCCAGACGGGGCACTATGGCTTCCGGAAGGACAGAGATTTTCAGGCACAGCCGCCTGCGTGTGGGTCCTCAGTCGCAGCCACGACAAGGCACGGCGGTCCCGTGGCCCTCGGTCTGGGCTTCCGAGGTTGCCACGTGTCTGCGCAAATCCAAGCAGACAACACGAGTCCTCAAAGCTGAATCCAGCCTCACCGCTCCGGGAAGAAGTCTCCTGTCATTTCCGACAGGACGGGCCACCTGTGGGTCTCAGTGACGATGGTTTTACACTTTCAGCCATTGAGTACGTTCGATTTGGCACCCCTGCGCCTTCCGTCGTGGGCGTCTCTCGGCTTGATGTGGGGGTCCCCCAGTGCTAGGCAAACCTACCACAAACTAGGTGGCCTAAGATAGCAGATGTCGTCTTGAGTTCTGGAAGCCACACGTCCGTCTTTTGCTGGTGTTTGTCTGAAGGGCAAAGGCTGAGTAGTGGATTTCTTTTGTGTCTTCCACGGAGTCTGGCGGTGCCTGACCTGGAGTCCCAAGCATTTGGAGAAACGCCGCGTGTCTGCGAGTGTTTGCTAGCTGGCACAGCACGCGCCCTGCCGTGGTCCCACTGGACGCCCCAGCGGCCCCATGAGCAGGCAGGTGGAGGGGCCACTGGCACATTCCGCAGAAGGCGGGCGCTCAGGGGGCCGAGCGGCTCCCGGGGGACACCCCATGGGGGGGCGGATCAGCGCGGTTGCTGGGCTTCAGGTTGAGTTGCAGCCCACGGTTCTGGGCTCTTTATTCACAAACTTTTGCTTAACTTAGAGAGGATACATTTCAGATTCATTATCCTCCCCCAAAATTCTGTCCCTTGAACACGGGTTTCGAACCGCACGCCTGTGGAACCCCCAGCTTCGGGGACCAGCCCGCTTGGCCCAGGGACTGCCAGCGGCTCCAGCCCAGCTTTGGCCTGTCACCGCCCCAAGTCTGTGCCTGTCCACCCTCCCAGCCTGTGGGCCCGGGCACGTCCGCTCGTCACGCCACGCTCATCATGTTGAGGTTCGGCCTCTGTGTCTTTGCTTACACTCCTCGTTCACTTTGGGGGACTTTCATTTGGCTGCTTCTGACTCTGGGGTTGCTGGTGTCCTTGGTTCCTAATGTCCACGGAGCCTTTGGGGTATCGGCCCCGTTCATCTCTGTAGGCCCCGCAGCTCCCAGCGCAGAAGATGCTTGGTAAATATTTGTCAATTAGCAGAAGTTTCTTATCTATTAGTCAGACCAGTGGCGTGCTGTGAAAGGCACCTCGGTGGCCAGTATTTAAAAAGTAACCCAGCAAAGCAAAGCAAGCAAGGAAACACCCAACCAACAGCAATAACAACATACGGCAGCTAAAGCAGTGCCAACTCCAGGACCTGGGTAGCGTCTTTTCCTCCCAAGAGGAACTTGGGAGCTCGGTTTTCCACTCTTCCGGAGGCAGAGTTGGTGCGGGAGGGCCGAGGGCAGACGCTGTTTTCCTCCCGTCCCATCACGCCGCCACGCCTCTGGCCACCGGGCCCGGCACACTGCAGCAGTGACCCGAGGGCTTGGGATGTGGCCCTGGGCTGTGGCTTGAATTGGGCTCATTCCTCTGGAGCCAATGGGTTTGAACTGGGTCTGGACTCTCTTTGCAGTCCACTATCTGTGTGACCTTGGGCAAAATCTCTTAACTTCTCTGAACTTATTTCTGCATCCATAAAATGGAGACATTGGCTTGCAGGTGTGGTAGGATTCACTTAGGAATGGGCATTTTGCATGGGTGTGTGGGCGTGTGTATGTGCATGTGTATGTGTGTGTGCATGTGTGCATGTGTGAGTGTGTGCGTAGTGCACAGCTAGTCCGCCCGGAGACCCGTGTGTGCTCTGCAAGAGACTGCGGTGGTTTCCCATTTAGACCGACTTGCGTTGCTGGTAAACTCCCTTGTCGGGACTTGCCACTTCCACTGGTACAGATGCACCCAGAGCCAAAGGCGATTGGATGTAAGATAATTCGACGGCGTCTAAGCAGAGTGGGCCAAATGGCACAGGTCACATCTTCAGGTCTACAGAAGAGGACATTCAATCTCTGAGTTAAATACTCTGACTTCATGTCGAGGGCGGCAAGTGGAGTGAGCACAGGGACCTCGTCCCGTGGCAAGGCCTTGGGGGGCGGGGTCTGTCCTGTTGTACTTGTGTGGCTTAGAGAGAGTCCATGCTCTTAAAGTAACCTCGGGGTGGAAACTCCCCCGGCATTCCAGCCCCTGCACGTGAGGAACCTCCGGGACCATCCAAGGCGCCGGGGAGCGCTGTGTCACTAGTGACGGGTGTCTTCAAAGGGCGTTTAATCCTCGCGGGGGAGCCGTGGGCTGGAGGCAGCCCACAGATTATGATCTCCATTTGACAGACGAGGAAATTTGGGTCTAAAGAGAGATTAAGTGCCTTTGCCTGGCGTTACCCGGCTAAGTCTCCAACGTGTAGTGATCCACTGTTCTTTCCGTCTCTCCACCCTTCAACTTGGGAGCCGAGTGTGCTTGTGTGCGCTCACCTGGCACCCGGCTCTTTCGACGGGAAAGCCCGGGCGGCGGGGGTGTCTCGGGGTCCGGGGGCCGAGGCTCACCCGGAGCGAGTTGCTTTTCCGGGCGAAGAGGCGGCCTATGCTTTCCGAGCTGGCTCCTTGTCCGGGGCTCTGGGCTGTTTCTGCCGGCTCTTGGCCCACGGAGGAGGCGCCTTCCCGTGACAGTGCCAGTGTGATCTGTTTCCACGGGTGGGGTGCAGAGCGGCCTTGAGGGCGTCAGGTAGGGGGTGGGAGTGTGTGTGGGGGGCGGGGTGCCAAGAGAAACCCCAAGGCATGGGATCGCGTCACACCCAGCACTTCCCCTGTTGGCCCTCCCAGTGGGAGCACGGCCTGCCCCAGAGTACACAAACCCACAGACGCAATCGCAGCCTGTGTTTGAGCAGCACCCGCACAAAGCCTGCCCCCCGGAGTCCTCCCGCCGGCCCGCCCCGCCATGGTAACCGCGCCATTCACCGGCCCATGGTAGCAGGCCAAGTATGCGCGCGATTGTCCCGGCTCCTCTTGTCTCCCCCCTCCCGCCGGCCGACGGCGTTTGAAGGTTGCGCACATGTTTTCTTTCTTGTCCTGACATATTTATGCCCTAGTTTTGTTTTGTTTTGTTTTGCTTTCCGCGGAGGAGCCACGGGGTTGGGAGGTGATGGACTGGCGGGGACATCCTTTGTGTCAGGCCGGCCAAGAATGCCAACCTGTGGCCCCAAACATTCCGCCGCCCAGAGGCTGGTGCAGCCCTCTCTCTCCGGGACGCACACGCCGGTGGACTTGGCAGCCCCGTTGGGGCGGCATTTCAGCGTGGTCACGTGGCATTTCGATTCGGCTATTAAGGAAGAAGGTATAAAGGCTTTAGGTACCTTAGGCAACAGCTCCATAAAGGAGGCAGTAAAACGTGTAATTAGGCAAATCAAATAAGGCAAGGCAGCAACTTTCAAATATTTAGTCACATATCATTTCCCATTAATTTACTGTGTGTTTAAATGAGGTCTGTATTTTTATAATCCCCTGTAAAAAGAAAAGCGACAGCAGAGACATGGCTTGCTTTGCAGCATGGCTCGCTCACCTGGCAGGGAGTGGTGACAGCAGTGGTACAGTGTCATCTGCTGGAAGGAAGGACAGGAATAGACTCTCTCAAGGACAGCCCTGGAGAGCCCGGCGGTGGCACCGGCTTCCTATGAGCGTCCAGTTTATGGAGCTGTACCCAGAGGGGCCTGGAGCTTCGTGGTCTCTGTTCCCATTTACGTAGGTTGCTCAGCCCCTTCCACAGGGATGGCAGCTTTGCCCAAGTCTACTGCCGTGATGTGACAACTAATCCATCGGTCACCTTTCTTTGCAGAAATAATTCCAATCAGTAATTGCTTCTGGGCAGTAGTTCAATTCTGCTGTCATCTTCTGGCTTCCAGCATCATAACGTTACCCGAGCAGCTCTTAAGGGCAATAACACATCTCGCTGTTACGGTGTTCGGGCCAGACGGTGTTTATTCTTGTGCTTAAGCGCTCGGTGAATGCGCAGTGCGTGCTCCGGGTCCGGCTCAGGCCCCGCCGCACGGGGTGGCGTGTGTAAGAGGCCTCGCCTTCCCCACGGCAACACTCGAGTCTCTGACACCCGACTCAGCTCTCAGAGAGATGCTTGGTGGCAGGCAGGCACAACCTGAGATGACTGGCGCGATTTTCAGGGAAGGTTTTCTAAGGTCTCCGACGCAGCACGAGAGGAAGGATTGAGTGAGAACAGCAAGCCTCCGGTCAGAGGTGAACCGAGGATCCTGTGCACGGAGTTTCAAAGCTGAGCCCAGATCTACGTAGCTAAGCAACACTTTGGAAGGGAAAAAAGCCAATGCAAACAGGTGTGGATGTGAGTGACAAGGACAATGGTCTCTCCCTGCCCCTCCCACACTTGCAGTCTGCTCCTCGTCCTCCTAGCATTGGGCTGTTCTCTTCCTTCTCTTGTCCTGGTATGTCCTGCTCATAGGTTTGGGCTCCCGTATCACTCAGCTGTGCAGTTTTCTGTGGTCTTATGTGGCTTTTTTTTTTTTTTTTTTGAGACAGAGTCTCACTGTGTTGCCTGGGCTAGAGTGCCGTGGCGTCGGCCTAGCTCACAGCAACCTCAAACTCCTGGGCTCCTATATCACTCAGCTGTGGAATTTTCTGTGGCCTGATATGGCTTTATAACTTCTCAGGTTGGAGGTGTAAATGTCTAGGATGTCTTATTTACTCAATAATGCATTGGTTAAGAAGTTTAATTAAAACGAGGGTTTATGTGTTCCTGACTGTCGTCTTAGGTTTTGGGGAGCTCTGTAAGGAATAATGGAAAATTAATGCCATCGGAGCATTAGAGAGCGGGTTTAAATCAGGTGTGACTACCCCGTGCTCTTTAGGGACTTTTAAAATTGTGACAATTTTCCTGAGTCTTTGTTCTTTTTTTCTCTCTCTCTTAAGGTAGAGACAGAAAGAAAATTTGTCTTATAGGAAGAAACAGGGCATTTGCTCCTGGTACAAAGGTTTCTAAGACATTTGTTATGAAGGAATAAAAATCCTATTAAAATATTTATAAATCTAAACAACCCCAGAAGCCACACACATACAATTAGGCCTCTCAGCCTTCTATTTTGAAAGCCAGATAAATCATCATTCAGAGAGCGAAGATGAAAAATCAAAACAAACACAAAGTGCTCAGAGGGCTACCATAAAAGAAGGCACGTATGTGGTCTAGAAAATTACCCTTGTCTCTGAGCAACGCACGGTCCACAGACATCCCAGGAAACCTTTGAATTTCTGACTCATCAAAAAAAAAAAGAAACAAACCATCCAGAGGAAGAAAGAGAAAAGTGTGCGTGATGTCATGTATCTCGGGAGAGCATCGCCGGAGTTTGGAGGTAGAAGGAAAATGAGAAATTAGATCCAACCGTTGGTTGATTCTCCAGGTGAGGAAGCTGGAGCTCGTCTGCCCCAGGTGCCCTGCCCATGTCTGGGGGCTGGGGCGGGCGGAGGCGGAGCTGGGAACAGCATGTGGGCCCAGGTGGCAGCTCCAGGAGTCTGGCCTGTGGACCGGCTCTAGATTCAGGAGACCACGCACACGGTGATTGCTAGGTGCAGAGGCATCTAGAAGAAGCTTGCTCACTGGCTCATTCACCATCATTTATTCATACATCCATTTATCTCGCAAACATTTGGTCAACTCAGTATGTGCTGAGACCGTGCCAGGAATAGCCTTTGTTCCGAACACGAGACCCATCCCAGGGCTGAAAAATGAGTCCAGGCCACAGGTCCTGTCCTGAGCCGGAAACAAAGGACTCCGAGAGCCCGGGAGCAGGAACCACAGAATGCTCTCACTCACGTCCGCACCTCGGGGGTTGTCGTGAATTTCTCAGTTGGGGGCGCCACACGCCACGCAGGTGGTGGAAATTGGGAGACCACGTCCATCCGTGGCGCCACTGGCATCTCCAGTTCCTCCTGGAAGAAAGTTTTCTGTGTCTGGTTTTGCTCTTTTTCCTGACCCAGAGTCCTGGGTGGAGCCACAAGCCTCCACTGCTTCTCGGGGCCAACGGTCAGTGAGTTCATCCCCTTCTCAGCTTCCTCCTTTCGAGGAAGCCCCTCCACGTCCAGTGACCGGGCCGGGTCCCTGCCTTGAACGGGCAAAGGCCGAGTCTTCTGCTGCTGCAGCCATAAACCCCGGCTCCCGGGGGCCCATGGCCGGTCTGACAACCCCTTGGGCTGTTGCAACATCATTTCCCAAGCTCAAGGATCTGATTTAAGCTTTTCTTCTTTTCAGCCATCTGAGGATTTCTCTTTATGTCCTCTCCAGGTATGCGTCGGGCCTTCAGAAACTGACACATCACCCGTCATCTCCTGTATTGTCAGCAGGGTGTGCGGTCCTGGCTTAGCCGGATCCCCTACTTTGCTGCAACTGGATCTCTGCTGATTTCGTTTCAGGCCACTGTCCACGTGGTGGCAAAGACGGCCCCGGCAGCCCCTGGCTTACACGATCCGGAGCTTCCCCCGAAAGGCTTGGATCTGGCTTTCTTGGTTCACGCGCTGTGCTGAACGAGTTCATGCGTGCAGGGAGTGACGGTCTCTGATCCAGTCTGGGAAGAAGGCTTCCCCGGGGGCCTTTGATTGACAGCCCTGCTGGCGGGCACGGGGTCAATAGGGAGACTTTATGGCCAGGAGAAGGAGTGATGGCGTTGGACAGGCTGCAGCACTGAGCCTCTCTGAGCCAGCACTGTGGCTATTTCAATGTACCAAGGAGTGTCAACTGTGTGAACAGAGAGCTAGAATACCCTGTGACCCAGCAATCCTACTTCCGGGTTATAGCCAAAGGACACGTAATGAGTACCTGGAAGGGCCACCTGCACTCCCGTGTTCCTTCCAGCACTGTTCACAGCAGCCACGGCGTGTCATCCACGGAAGCGTCCACAGACGGGCGGGGAAGGAGAATGTGGCGTGTGCGTGCACCAGGGTACCGTTCAGCCTTAGAGAGGAAGGAAACTGCCGTTTGCAACACACGGATGAACCCCGAGGACATTGTACTAAGCGAGATGTGCCGGACACAGAACGGCAGACACCACCCGGGCTCACCCCTGTGTGCAGTCTGAGGAAAACCTCGTACTCGTAGTAGCGGCAGGAGCAGGACAGTGGCCACAGGGGTGGGTGGGGGACTGGGGAGATGTCGGTCAAAGGGCACAAGCCTTCCGTGGCCACTGCAGCCCTGAGGGCCAGCAGGCGACTATAGTTCCTAGTGACATGCTGTGCACTTGAAATTCGCTGAGAGAGCAGATCTCAAGTGTTCTCAAGACCAAAAAATGGTAATGATGGATATGTTCATCATCTCGATTATAGTAATCTTTCCACGGTGTGTACATATATCCAAACGTCATGTTGTGTATCCTAAATATACACAATTTTTATTTGTCAATCACACTTCTATAAAGCTGGGAAAAAGAGCGCCAACTGCAGCCTTGAGCACAGGGCCTGGTCGTACACCCCTGAATTTCTCCTGCTCCTGGAGCACATCCCCGGCCAGGTGCCCACAGGTGCCCAGCAGGTGCCCAGCATAGGTGCACAACAGGTGCCCAGCACAGGTGCCCACAGGTGCCCAGCACAGGGGCCCAGCAGGAGCCCAGCACAGGTGCCCAGCATAGGTGCACAACAGGTGCCCAGCACAGGGGCCCAGCAGGAGCCCAGCACAGGTGCCCACCACAGGTGCCCAGCATAGGTGCACAACAGGTGCCCAGCACAGGTGCCCACAGGTGCCCAGCACAGGGGCCCAGCAGGAGCCCAGCACAGGTGCCCAGCATAGGTGCACAACAGGTGCCCAGCACAGGGGCCCAACAGGAGCCCAGCACAGGTGCTCACAGGAGCCCAGCACAGGTGCTCAACAGGTACCCAGCACAGGTGCTCAACAGGTACCCAGCACAGGTGCTCACAGGTTCCCAGCACAGGTGCTCAACAGGTACCCAGCACAGGTGCCCAACAGGTGCTTAGAACAGGGGCCCAGCACAGGTGCCCAGCAGGTGCCCAGCACAGGTGCCCAGCAGGTGCCCAGCTGCTCTCCGCAGTGCTGCCTGACCATGGCATGCCCTCCTCAGGCGAGGAGGTCTCCCTCACACTCTCCCTCTTGGTCTGCCTCATCCCCTGCTGCGTCCCACTGCCTGGACCCCAGCAATGCCGCAGGTGGCCTCTCCCAGCAGGCCGAGAGTTGCAGAAGCAGCCGGGTCCTCGGGGCACGGTGCCTCCCAGCGCTGACCTAAGCCGCGCGGCCAGGAGGCAGTGCACTGATGGGGCCTTGCCGCTCGCTCAGCAGCCGCACCTGGCGCAGCCTCTGGGGACTCAGCTCTTGGGAGGGGTGGACAGCGACACGGGCGGGCGAGGGGCCCGGAACGCGTCCAGGGTGCTGCACCAGGCCGGCTCTGCTCCCCAGCGAGCCCCCTGCTTCCTCCCCGAGAGGGGTGCTGACGCTCGGCCGCATGTGGGCTGTGACCTCTGGCATCAGCGTGCCCTATGACAGCCGTGCTCCGTGGCCCAGGCCGCTGCTGGCTCCTAATGGCGGGGCCTGTCCCGACGGTGCCCCCCAGCATGGTGAGTGGGGGCCAGCCAGAGAGAGGCCAAGTCGCCAAGCGCAGTTGGGGACCCCTGACTCTGCCCTCTGAGTCAGAGCGGGGGTCTGAGGAGCCGGGGGAGGTTTGGGAGGACGGCACAGGCCGAGCAGGAGGGGGGCGGGAGGGGGGCCTGGCCATGGGCCTGCACCAGGGCCAGGGAGCAGTCTAGAAAGGTGCCAGGTTGCGCATCTTATTTCCTGAGTGCCTCTGGCTTCCAGGAACCACAGGAGAGAGAAGAAGTGAGTCCCGGCGTGGGTTGCCAGGGGCCACTGGGCTCTGAGTCAGGCCAGTCTGGCTGCTGGCTTTGCTCTGAGTCACTTCCCACCCCTCCCCCTGGTCACACCTGCTGGGCACGCAGGAGGAGGTGAGGTCCCCTGGACGGTGCCCCCAGGGCTGGGTAGGGCCTGCCACTTCTCGAGGCACCTCCTGCGTCTAATTTAACCTTCCTGACAGTCTGGTGGGGGGACTGGGGAGCGGGTGACAGTCCTATTCCACAGAGGTGGCCACTGAGCCCAAGGGAGGTGGGGAGAGACCAGCTAAGCCGGAGCAGGGGCAGGTTTGTGCCACCTAGCACGTCCCTCCAGCTTCTCAGGCTGCAGCCTCCGCCGTGGGGAGACGGGTGCGGCCCGGGTCAGGAGGCGTGATTCTGGGATGCCGGCGTGGGGGGGCTGTCGCCATGGATACTGGTGTGGTCACTAGCCTTGGACCTTCCAGCTCTGGAGAGACCACATGGGGCCCCCACTCCTCACCTGAGACCTCCCAGACACCACACTCGCACAGAGAGGATGGGCTGCTTGGGGAGCTCCCCGCCTTCCTCCCAGCCCTGTGGGTGGGTGTTTTGGGGAAGGCAAGGGCCCACTAAGGAGAGAGTCTGCCGGACCGAACACCGGGCCCGGTTGGCCTTGGGGGCAGGTGCGCTCTGGAAAGCAGAGTGTGACTGTGGGCCGGTCACTTCCTCTCCGGGCTACAGTTTTCCCGAATGTAAAATGAGGTGGAAGATCTCCAAGTCCTGTCCCTGCAGCTCTGATAGCCCACGCCCACTGACGCTTAGGACTGTCACTGCTGATCTTTTTTTAAAAAAAATTTTCATGGCCAGGCGCGGTGGCTCACATCTATAATCCCAGCACTCAGGGAGGTCAAGGCAGGAGGATCTCTTGAGGTCTGGAATTCGAGAACAGCTTGAGCAAGAGAGAGACCCCCATCTCTACTAAAAATAGAAAGAAATTAATTGGCCAACTAAAAATACATAGAAAAAATTAGCCGGGCATGGTGGCACATGCCTGTAGTCCCAGCTGCTGGGGAGGCTGAGGCAGGAGGATCGCTTGAGCCCAGGAGTTTGAGGTTGCTGTGAGCTAGGCTGACGCCACGGCACTCTAGCCTGGGGAACAGAGTGAGGCTCTGTCTCAAAAAAAGCGGAGTCACACTTTTGGTTAAGCAGGTCATCTGAACTCCGTGGTTCTACATCGACTTCCCTCTGATGAGGAGTGAAGGAATCTGTGCAATCCATAGAATTCTGGGGGGGAAGACTCAGGAATCCTTCTGCAAACACATTGTTTGCCATGTAGAGTCCACGTCCTCTGGCGGCTTCATCACGAAGAACACATCCAATGGCCTGCTATTTGCTCTTGAGAAATTTCTAACTCACTTGGTTACCCGGCTGCAAACATCTGGCCGTTTGAGAAATAAGAGAGAGGGATTTCTAGAGGCTGGCCCAAAGGGAAGAGATGGGGAGGGCATGGGGACAGAGCCCAGGGGGCCTCACGACACGTGAAGGATGAATCGGGCCCGAGAGTGAGGCCGACAGGTCCAATGCAGAGAATTGTCACACTGCCGTGTGCAAACACCTGCCTCCAAATGGTTAACCTAACGGACTCTTGGAGGGAGGTTGGCCCTAAGTTCCCTGGAAGTCCGTTTCCCCTGAGAGCTGTGGTGCTCGAGTCTCGGCTCTGCGCAGGGGTCTCCCTGCAAGGCCCTCTCTGGCCCTGGCTGGGTGGCGGGAGTGAGCCAGGGCCAGGGCTCCGTCCTGTCCTCTGCAGGAGCTGGGTGTGGCCGGGCGGGGGGGCCGGGAGGGATCTCTTGGGGCAGAGCTTCTCCTGTGGGTCAAGGAGAGACTGGACGGTGTCAGGCCTCAGCTGGTGCCCACTGACCCTGGGGAGTAGGGCCCCGCCAGGCTGTTTTCCTGGAGTTTTCTCTTCGTCTGCTCCCCTCCCGCCCCTGCCGGGCCCCAGCCCTGAGTCCTCCCCACGGCTCCCTGCAGCTGGACGCCCAGCCCAGGCTGTCCTGTTGAGGAGCAGTGGGCCAGACCCCCCCAGCATGGCCAACGCCAGGTGCCTGTGGGTGGCCCTGCAGGTCCGTCCTGCTCTGCGACTTTGCTGAGACGGGCTCCGCACCTCCTAGAGCAAACGGTGCCCGATCCCGTTCCCTTGGGTTTTGAGGGAAGAGAGTCTTCCAGACTGGTAGAGCCGGGCCAAAGGATGCCAGAGCTGGAAGGATCTGAGGCAACGTCCAGTCTCATTGGGTTCTTGACTTTGGCTGCACGTTAGAATCATCTGGAAAGTTCTAGAAAAACGTCTCCTCTGCCCAGCCTCCCTCCCAGAAGTGATGATTTAATCTGTCTGGGGTGGGGCTCAGTAATCATCTTCCAGGTGATTCTGATGAGTAGGCAGGGTGGAGAGTCGCTGATCCCAAACCTGAGTGAGCCCAGGTGGCCCAGAGAGGGACAATGACAGTGGGGGAGGGGCCGCCCGGCCCGGCCAGCCTGCGAGGGCCTCGCACCCTCTGCGCCTCACCGTGGCTCGCTCCTCCTCAGACGCTGCATTTTCAGGCTACAAAATAATTTTTTAAAATACCTATTCTGGACCTTACGGAAATTTTATTTTAAAGGGACTGAGGTCTTGCTATGTTGCTGAGGCTGGTCTCAAATTCCTGACCGCAAGCCGTCCTCTCGCCTCGGCCTCCCACGCATCCGGGGCGACAGGGGTGTGCCAGCGTGGCCGGCTTGAGACCCTGAAGGTATGTAGAGTGCCCCGAACAGTCTCCTCAATGACACATGAAAGCAGCTTTCTGCACAAGCTCGTACCAACTTCTGTGTATCTGAGCTGTAATTAACAGCCAGACAGGGCTTGGCTCGAGTCCTTGAGGCATTTGAAGCCTTGGCTGATCACATGGTGATTTCTTTGGGTCGTGGCTCGTGGCACAGCCGTGGCGGTTCTGCCCCCTCAGGAGCCGCTGTGACCTGCTGTCCACTGACACCTGCTGGGAACCCAGGGCTGTCTGTCCACCGCCAGAATGCCTTGGCCGTGCCCTGGGAACCTGCCCGCCCCGGGGCTGGTGGTGACAGCTGGTGGCCGCCCCTCCCATCACGGAGAGCTGCTCTTGAGACAGCCTGTGCTTGGACACGCAGGCGTGTTTCTGGCGGAGGATGCTAAAGACCAAACCGTCTCTGGATCTGCTGTCCAAGAAGTCCGGCCATGCCTGCACCTGTCCTCTGAGGGCCAGGGGCCGGGGCTGGAGCATCTGGGTGACAGAGGCCGCTGTTGGCAGGTGGCAACCTGAGTGCCCGAGACTGGCAGGTGCACTGTGAGTTTTCTGCCCTATTCTTCAAGGAGAAGGTGAGTGTCAGGCAAGTGCCGTCTGCTGGACGATGCTGTGCGGGTTGGGGCTGGCCAGCTTTGGGGGGCCCGGACCTACCTCTCGGGAGGGTAGGGGCTGGGACTGCCCCAGGGCTGTCCCTGTTCATGGCTAGTGGGAGCCGGGAAACCCACGGCAGAGGTTTCCTGGCTCCACGAGAATGTTTTGGAAAACAGCTTTATTGAGAAACAATGTGCTCGACACACGTTCACCCACTGACATTGTACAGGTCAGTGCTTTTGGGCGTGTTCACAGACACATGCCGTGATCGCCACGACTTCAGAACTTCTCATGACCTCAGAAAATGACCTTTAGCTGTGACCCTCCCCTGGCCCCTAACCCCTGCCCCCTCCCTGGCTCCATAGCCCGCCCCGTTTGGGACACGTCACATGAATGAGTGACACAGTGTGTGCTCCTTCGTGCTTGGCCTCTCTCACGGTGACAGTTTCCAGGTTCACGTGTGCAGTGGTGCCGGTGCTCCGTGCGTGGGTGTGTGGGTAGCGTGGAGTGGCGCGGGCCGCGTGCGGATGGGCCAGTTCCCGCCTTCCACGCTGGGGTGGGGGATGCCCGGGGGAGGCCACCCCCCCCTGCTCCGGCTCCTAGCATTGTTGGAGGTATGCCAAAAGTATTTAATGCTTGCTCATGAGACGCTGGATGAATTTTGAATGATGCTTCCCAGAGCCTCACCAATGGAAACTTGCTTCTGTCTTTAAATACAGTTCTAGCCAGGACGGCCAGAACTGCCGTTTAGACCGGGAGGATACACTTCCTCCTGCATGCTGGCTGCCTGGTCCTACCCTGCAGAGACGGCTCTGAGTCATGGTGAGTGTCGCAGTGCCCGTTTTGACCACGAGAGACCCAATGGTAGAGCGAGGATTTTGCTGGAGTCTTTGTCAGCTCATTGTCCACATGGCGACTCTCTGATTTTGCTCGTCGTGACAGGAGATGGAGGCAGGGACTCCCCAGCTCCCTGGAGCTGCCTTGGGGGGCTGGGGCGGAGAGAGAGGCCTGGTCCGCTCTGTTCTTCCTGATCCCCCGACCATGGGGAAGCCACTTCTCTGGCTACGTTTTTTTATTTGTAAAGAGGGACGGCGGGCCCTCCTATCCCATGGGCTTGCGTGTAAGTGGGTTGAGAAACACAGAAGAGATTCGACCAGAGAGGAGAAATAGAACCAGCGCCACCGTGCGCATGTTGTTCCGATCGTGTTTGTTTTGGCGGCTGTTGTCTTGGCACACAAGCAAACACGACCAGAGGTCAGTCGCTCTCCCTTTCTTCCGCTGTTCCCGACAGAGTGGGTCCTATTTCAAAGTCGGAGTCCAGCGCTTGGGACCGTCGGGAAGTGGGACGGCAGAGAGAGCGTGGCTCGGGGTGTCTCGACACGCTGCTTCTGCACAACCCAGCAGCTCCGTGAGCTCAACCGAGGGATCCTGCGGCTGGAAACACAGTGCCTGGTCGTTCTCCACATTGTTAGTGATAGCAAAGGTTTAAAGCTCAATGAGTTAGGAAAGCAATATAACTTAACGGATATAAGTCCCTCAATGTTAAGTTTATGACCCATGGAATTTTCCTAAACATCTGACATCTCTTACCAAGTGCTATTAGATGACAAAGATAAGCGAACACAGAAAACATAGGTATTAGGTGAGAATCTTTCCAAAAATAACTGTTTGGTGCAGTGGCTTATTTTTGGTGGACAAGCATCCCCTGGCTGGGACTAGGTATCTAGAAACTCATAAAATCGAACTTTCAGTGAGCAAACCGCTTAATTCCTATCCATCTAATTATCTATGGACTGCCCTACATAGATGCATTTGTTATCATAGTCTTAAAAAACTGCCATGTCTACAGAGAAAGTCCCGAGACCCAGCTTTTTTGTGGGGAGACCACAAAACTGGGAGGACGCGGCCTGGGCTCCCACTGTCACCAAGAAGCCAAGTGGCCGACCTGTTTGTTTCCTGGTTAAGGATTTAGGGCTGGACACACGAGCTCGTCTCACGGGACACTGCAGGCAATCTCCAGGCATGGCCCATGGCAGGGACACTTCATATGGAGTCACAGCAAAGACGTGGGAAACTGAGAGTGGGACTCAGACGGTATCTAGAAGACGGCGATCTGGGTGAAACTGCAAATATGCAGCAGCTGGACGTTACTTTTGGCGATCTGCAGGGCTTTGGCAGTCTCCAAACCATTAACTCTGGGAACGTGGCCCGTCCCAGTGCCGGAGAGAATGATTTCCGAGGGTGGCGGGGCGGGGTGGGGGGGTCTCGAAGCACAGGACGTGTTCAGGGACCCAGCCGTGGCCTCGGATTTGCTGTCAGGCACGAGCTCTGTCACAGTGGTGGGCTGTTTTTGTTGTCGTGTCCGTCACGCTGTCAAAGGAGAAATCTTATCCTCACTCAGTGCCGAACATACAAAGGGCCGGGATTTCCACCTGGCAAGCGTGCCTGTTTACCTGAAGGCTGCTTCTCCCCGAACTCCGATGAAGTTCACCTGCAGCCCTTTGCAGAGACAGACCCAACTTCCGGTCCCCGGGATGCTTCCGTATTCACGCGCGAAGTCCTGCTGCCCGCCAGCAGGGTGTCCGGGCGCAGAGGCTTTGCTGAGGAGAAGCGACGTCTGGCGACAGGAGTAACCGGGACATCCCAGGACCTTTCCTCCCAAGAGTTAGGCCACTGTCCGCCCTCTGCGCTTGCAACGTCCTGCACGTGTTCCCTTTCCGTCGGAGAAAGCCAGAGAGCGGATTGGAATTTGTGGCCAGTTTTCACTTCGGGGGTCACACACTCTCATGTGCATTTTACGCGCATGTGCATTTCAGCCAGATTCAGGTAGGTCCTGTTTTCAACAGATCTGAGGTATGATAATCTGAATTTATAAACGTGCCTATCGGGAGGTTTATTTGCTTTTCAGAAGGGTTGGCTGTAAGGAATCTTGGAGCAGTAGGTTCCCGGGCTCACCCACCTCTGAGTCTATTCCTTCTAGTAGAATCTAAGCTGAGCGTGAAACAGGTTCGTGCACGCCACCCTCCTCGCCCCCGGCACGCCTGACCACGCGTCCCAGCGAACGCTCTTTCCTTCGACGCTGTCCCCCCGGCCAGCTGAGCCCTCACGTGGTCTGGCCCCGAGGGACGGCCACCTCGCTCCCGGGATTGCCTTCTGGCATTGGCTTCGCTGGGGCCCCTTCCTGGCTTTGTCGGCGAGGCCCTCTCCCTCCCTGCAAGGTGAGGGCGTCCCGTGCTCACGGCACTGCCGAGAAGGGGGTGTGACAGGACACGGGGCAGGTGCGTCTCGGGGCGACCGTCCTCCGACCGGCAGGTGTTTACGAGCAGCAGGTCTCGCCTGCGCTGCCCCTTCCATCCCTGACCTAGGTGTGTGTGCGTGTGTGTGCTTGTGCCCACCTGTGGCGCTGTCTGTCTCCGTAGAGCCCACTTTGTCATTAAAATGGCATTTTGTTGGGTTTGTTGGGACGAGAAGTCCAACAGTGCTGGTTCCCACCCTTCTATCTCTAGAGCCAACTGCCGGTTTTCCGCTGCCCCCCTGGTCCCGTGGCGGCCCCAGGCTGCAGTGGGGGAACCCACGTGGGCTGAGACGCCGGTGGGATGAGGGGTGCGTGCTACCTGCCGTCAGCTTGGCAGGTGCACACCCTGGCGAGCGTCTCCACCAGGACCTCCCCCACGCCCTTCAGTTTGGGGAGAAGTTACTCATTTTTATTCCCCAAGTCGCCGTGGTGAAAGCGGAAGGCTGGATTCCGGTCCAGCTCACGGACCCGGGATGCCCGTGTGGGGCGTGGCGGCAGCCGGTCGGAAGTGACTCGCCAGCTCCGTGCCCGCCCCGTCTGGCGTGGCATCACGTGCAGTGGACGGGGGAGCTGTGGGTGTGGCCTTCCCGTCCCCATCTCCACGTGCACGGACTTCCCGGAGCAATGTTCTCCTTGCCCCGATGATGGGGCGCATGGGGAGACCACCGAGCCCCCCTACCCCGGGAGCTGTTTCTGTCTTCCCCAGCAGGTGTCCCCCGAGCACCTGCCCCCTGCCTGCTCTGCCGTGGAGGTGAGGGTGGCCGGGGTGGGGGTGGGGGACACACAGAAACAATCGCAGCTTCTTCACTTTGCCCCTCGCGGCACCCACCTTGTACGCCGGGAATGCAAACAGAGCGTGCCAGGTGCCAGGTGTGCAATGCCCACTCCAGGTGTGCAGCCCTGTGGGGCGGGGCCCGGGTTGGCGTCCTACGGCGGCTGGGAAAGGACGTCGCTGAAGAGACTCCAACACCGAGGGGTGGGGCAGGGGGTCGCTTTGCCATCCCCACGCTGACTCAGGGTGCAGGCACCTCTCCCCCCACCTCAGCGAGCTGCCGCTCTGTCGGGCTCTGTTCTGCGTGCAGGCTGCGCCTCGCACACGCCTGGATGCCGCACTGCAGCGGCGTGGCCCAGCACCCCTCCCGAAACGCTTGGGAGCAGAATAGTTTCAGATTTTGGATTTAGGAATACAGACGCATGGGGTGTCTCGGGGGCGGGAGCCAAGCCAGAACACAGAATTCGTGTGTGTTGCAGACGCACCTCCCACGCGTAGCCCCCAGGTGACTTCGTGTCCCCCCGGGGGACGTCCCATGAACCGCGTTGAGCGCCGGCGTTCCGACCGCCTGCAATTTTCCACATAGCGACGCTCAAAACGTTCCAGATTTTGGAGCGTTTCAGACTCTGGATTTTCAGACTGGGGATGCTCGGCCTGTCCTCGTTCACCGTGCCATGAGGGAAGCCCCAGGTGTGGGGGGACGCGGGTTAGCCCCGCCGGGCAGTGCTGGCCACACGCTCAGGGCCGTGCAGGTGACTCGAGAGGGCACGGGGTGGAGGAGGGTGTCCCCAGGGAGCCCAGGCCCGTGTGGCCAGCAGCCCCGGGCAGCCCACTGCCCCTCACCGCAGGGCGGCTGCCGTCCGTCCAGCCCTGCGAGGCTCAGCCGGGAAGAA
>VSMD01037528.1:0-28673 GCA_008750895.1 Mirza zaza
CATAGTCAGAATGTGAATATTTTAAGGCGCCATAGAAGAACTTGGAATACGACCTCTATTACTTCTAAATACTATTTTTTGAGCACCTACTGTGTTCTAGGCACTGTGCTACACTTGCTACAGATATCCTTATTCCATCCACATAACAACCTTTAGATGCATATTATCCACATCGTGTGGCTCTTTGAAGTAACTTGCCTCAGTTCTCACAAGTCATAAGGGACTGAGCTAGAATCTGAACACAAGGCCTAGGTATGTTCATTTCTCCCTGAACACACCAGGCTTTTCTGTGACCCCAGTTCTTAACATGGGCCACAAAGCCCCCATCCCTGAAGGGCTCTCTGTGTCCTTCTTTGTTTTTATTGTAAGTGTTCTCATAGGGTTGTTGTATGGACTGAATAAGACTATGCAGAACACTTGGCATAGAATATGGTATTCTAAATGTCAGCTATCATAATTGTCATTGTCACCATCATCATCACTATTAGTGAGTGATCAATCTGGGGGCAGCACAGGGATGGGATGAAGAGGAAAAATCTGAAGGCAGGAGACCAGTGAGGAGGTCACTGCTTTGGCTGAAATGAGAGGCTGAGGGCCTGAACTGAAGCTGTCACAGAAGGATGGGAAAGAAGGGAACTGAGCAGAGAAAGAGGGGAACATGGACCCCTAAGTTTGTAGCTTTGGCGAATAGGTGGGTTGTCTAAGAACAGCAAGAGGAGAATCAGGTTTCGAGAAAGACATGGTGCCCAGAGGATATTCCAGTCGTGGAGTGCTGTGGGCAGGCTGTGAGACTGGTAATGCCCGGGATGTGGAGGTTATGGAGCTGGGGGCTTGGAGGAGCAGCTCAGAAGGTGCAAAGAGCAGGAACAGACCCCAAGGAGCCCCTCATTAAGGGAAAGGAAAGAAAGGGACCCTGTGGAGCAGAGAGAACAGACAGGAAGAGCAGAAGAGATCCAGAGTGGGAGGAAAACAGGAACGGCACACAGGAGAGAGGCCAATGGGACCAGCACTGCCCCAGGATTGAGCAGAAGCTGCTTCAGTGGCATGAGACAGGCTGAGGACAAACGACAGGGAGTTTAGGAGCAAACTGGAAGCTGTAGGTAATAAACAGCCAGCCATGCAGGAAAGGAGATAGGCTTGTCATCTAGAAGGCAAAATGGGCTCTGATCGCCCTGATGGTTTCAAAGAACTGTCCAGTTGGCAGCTACCACAACAGTGTTTTTCCCATAGTGTCATTTGTTCACATGTCTGGAGCTCTGTGTCCCTGATGTTTTTCACGGGGCTTAGGCACAAGTGTCTGCTCTCAAATCAACAAATGTCAAAGAGCAATATTACTTATGGGGCCCTAAAGGATTTTACACAGTAAGCACATGCTATTAGTCTATACAATTTTCAACCCTATTGAATTTGCCTAAGTACAGCTGCCTAATTTGACCCTTCTCCTCTCAGGAACTCCTTCTGAACCTCTAACCAGTTCTTTACGTCAGAAGCCTTTTTGAAAGGAAGTTCAAAGCAGTGATCATGTTCAGTAGCAGCTTCAGATCATGGCTCTTGCTCTCATCCTTGTCATCAGAACAAACACTGACTAAATGATCAGTGTGTGACAAAAGTCTTAGGTATGGTTACACAATAATACTTAAGTATTATTTTTTCTACTGTATAAATGGTAAAACTAGCTTAAATAACTTGTTCCAAACCACAAAAGCTAGTGACAAAATGGGGATATGTCAGACTGTAAAAGCCATGCATTGATCAGTTATGTGATGCTGCTTCTTATTAGAAAAAGAAGGTGCTGAAAAGAAATGAATAAAAAATTAAATCTTAAATTATTTTGGCATATCTTGAAGTACCTTGTGAGCTGCAAATTTTTAGGTTGGAGCCAGTGGTTAGCACTGTTAAAACCAATGACACCAAGTCCTTAGAACACCTAAGAAATCCACCATCTCTATTAACCCAATTAATATTTTCTTTTTAAATGATTGTTAAAGCTTAAGAAATGAATTTCAGAACTTAAAAAAAGAATTCCAGGAATACTGATCACAAAATTAGAAAAATTTTTTTTAATTCTTTTCAGTAGAATTATTTGCTTGATTTCTTTTATGAATTGCCATAATTAACTTAAGAAGATGAGCGTATACCTTTTTGAGAGCAATTATTCTTAGAATCCCAACTACTGAAGGACGATGTTCTGGATGAAATGGAATGCTTTTCTTTCTCCTAGTTCTGAGCTGACTTCTAAAAGCAGGTCACCCTGGCCTTTTATGTCAGGATCAGGTGTAAATGTTGAGAAGAAAATTTGACAAGAGATTCAAAGAACAAGTTGTACTCATATTTAATGCCCAGAAATTACCTTGTGAGTCCTCTAAATTTTCAGGAAAACTTTCATTGCATGATAGTTTTTCAATTGGTTTAATTATGCTTTCTTCTAAAGAGAAGGCAGATGGAAAGAATGAATAGTAAGGAGAATATTTTAGGAAAAGCAGAGGAAAAAAGGAATTAGATGATTAATGAAAAAATCTAGAAAGAACTCTTAAAATGAGAAAATGTGCCCACGTGTTGTCACAGCTTTCATCTGATGCCAATTGTACATTCCCTTGAGACTCAAAGTTGTCCTGCTGTTATTTAAGGGGATTTGTGTGACTAGTTGATTCAGTGAATATTACTTTTAAATATCTAAGGAAAAATAAGTAAATTACAGTGCTACAGCATATGACTCACCTCAGCACCATTAAATGGATAAGCTGAGTCTTTAAAAAACCTGGAAAACTTGTAAAAAGTCCAAGTGTATTAATGTCAATCAGAATACCTCACTAGACTGCTCACTTGCTGTAACAGCAATCGTCAAACTTTTTGATCCAATGCCACCTACGGTTTTTTTTAAAAACTCTGTACCTCTTCACAGACTTTTGCTATCTAAAATTTTTAATCATAAACTTAACAGGATAAGGATGTCCTTGCAAAGGATGTCATTTCTGGCATATTGTATTATAGACATTTTAAAAATAAAACTCTTACATTTCTCCTTTAAACATAGCCAACGGAATCTAAATATCATAGTGACTTTATGCCCTCCAATACTGACGTAAAAATACAGGAACAAGTTCCTTTTTGACATTGGGAAATTTCACATTAATTCCTTTTCCCCTTAAAATTATATTTTTATTCATACCTCAGCTTCCAAATTTTATCCAAATATAATCTTAGGTTTAAAAGTCTTTAAAGGAACAGTCAAAAATGTGTGTAAATTGAAAAACATTTAAATTTCTTATAATTCTAAGTAAGTATATTAAAATACATTTTTCTGCATTTAGCTATAATTACAATGTTTCATTATATATAATTAATCAAAAAGATGAATATTATACATTCTGATTACTAAACATGAAAAGTAAATTTTTTTGAATATGCATCTCTTAATGAGAAAGATGGGACTTTTTCGGGTAGTTCACGTTATCAGCAAATGAATAATTGCTGCTATAATCACACAGGGTTGAGCATCCGTGCTATTTCTTTCCTCTTTTTTTCTTACTTTTTGGAGATAGAAACACTGAGAAACCTTGTTAATACAAATAAATAGTTGGGAATGAAAGGGGTTTTGTTACAGCTTTGCCACTCCATTCTTTGAACTCTCTTCAAAGTTACAGACCAAGAGTCATAAAGTGACCTCATAAAAAATGATTTTTAATTACCTGTCAGCTAACAACTCAGTTAGGTCCTCCTTCAATTTTCTGAAAGCTAAGAACTGAAAACCAACTTAAAAAGGATTTGTTCCCAGTCATCAAAGTTACTTTCTCAACAGTGACATCAACATATCAGATTTTCCATTCGATTGGCACCCCAGATATTTTTACATTTGGAAGAAACAGGAAACACACCATAATAGCCACTGACAATAAAAAAGTGGAACAGAGGCACCTTGCTAAGGCAGATCCATGTGGGGAAGACCCAGATGGAAGGCGAGGATCTGGCAAATGATTCCCTTAAAACTATCTGTGCTCGAGTAGTAGCTGGAAAACCTTTGTGCGTCCCCTCCAGGTTATGCATATCTGGGTTGGAAGAAGGCAGCTGCAATGTATTTAAAACTAAACATCGGTAAAGGAAAACAATGAATATATTTTAAATGTCTTCTTGCATTACCTGCATTACTCCTTTTGAAAGCAAGTTCTGCCCGAGTGGGTCCCAATGACTTAGGAAATAACTGAGTTCTCCAAGTGTGTGGGTTTATCTCCTTTCTTCCACTGGCTATCAAGGACACATTCTTGGGATTTACACCTTAGAAGAACAAAGCAGTCATTTCAAAGGTTAGAATGTGATCATAAACTTGAAGGAAAAAAATATATACATTCAAACAAAGACTAAAATACCTTGGACAGGAGAATAGAAATAAATTTAGGTTAAAATATAGCAAATATTTGCTTTTTGTGAACCCTAACATGATCCTAAACCCTCAATACAACCACCTGGAATACTCATTTTATACTTTATGAATAGAAGATACTTTCTATAATATACATAATAATAAAAATTTGATGTTCTTGCTAAATGTATTGTAAAAATTGAAGTGGCACAAAATTTTTTTCGAAAACATGACATTTCCATGTCACTAGTTTCTAATGTATGCTCTGGGTCAGACCCTTGCTGTAGTGGGAAAAACAGACACACAAACAAGAAGTCACGGAAACCTGAGAAGTTCTGAAATAGACGTGTTACAGATCCATCTGTAATGCTTACTTGTGTATTAGACATAGTAAAATCTAAATAGTATATCACTTGTAAACCAGGGAAGGTGTTGGAATGTACTTAGAAAAGAGGACAGCTTAAATTATTTGTGATTTTCTGATCTGTGAAATGTTGAGTCAGCCTTTGGCTTGGGTACTAGTGGTCAAAGGGGGTTGTTTTATCTTGTTTCTAAGAGAGTTGAAAACGTCTTGAGCTCATTTTCTTTTTACTTGACAATTAAATTTGGCTGAACTTGTGAGATGCTAAAAATGTTACATGGTCTACATCCTTAGGTCCTACACATAGTGTTTTCTTTAGTTAGTGTAGAAATCTATACTATGTTTAAACCTAAATTGAAGACTGCATTACTTTAGGAAGTTAGAACTATTTCTAGGCAGTATAAACTTTTGTTTTTCACAAGCTTAATTCCTTAGAAAGGTTTCGGATTTATGAGCAATGTAATAATATCCCTTACTTTGAAACCCGAAGGACTGAGCCTCAAGTTACCCACAGTCGGTTCTCCAAGGAAACACTCCATCAGGCAAGTAAGTTCCCTTTCTTTTATATATATTTTTATATATATATATATATATATTTTTTTTTTTTTTTTTTCTCCTTTTTTTTGAGACAGAGTCTCACTGTGTTGTCCGGGCCAGAGTGCCATGGCATCAGCCTAGCTCACAGCAACCTCAAAGTCCTGGGCTCAAACAGTCCTTTACAATCCTTCTGCCTCAGCCTCCCAAGTAGCTAGGACCACAGGCATGTGCCACCATGCCTGACTAATTTTTTCTATATATGTTTTTAGTTGTCCAATTAATTTCTTTCTATTTTTAGTAGAGATGGGTCTCACTCTTGCTCAGGCTGGTTTCGAACTCCTGACCTTGAGCGATCCGCCCGCCTCAGCCTCCCAGAGTGCTAGGATTACAGGCGTGAGCCACTGCGCCTGGCCTAAGTTCCCTTTCTTATAGGATATAACTCCCTAATAAAACACCTACAAATAGAACTATAATAGACAATTACCTGATAATAAAGAAGATGTACTAGGTGGCAATTACATTAAAAACATCTTCACCCAAAAAGAAAGTGCAATGTAGGGGGAAAAATTTTAAAATCTCTTTAAATGAACACAGTTTTCATGAATATAGTTCAATACAAGGTCTTTTTAAAATAAAGATTCCAATTTTGTTGGAAATAGATACATCCTAGAATTTAAAATTATTTATTAGTTTATAAGCTTTTATTGGGTACCTTCTATATAACAAACACTGTTAGGCAGAAGTAGAAGTTAATATAATTTGATAATGATATATATCAATATATAAGGATAATTGCTCAAGAAGTCAGTTAGCAAATATTTACTGAGCACCTCCTATGTGCCAGTGTGTGTGGCATTGGACAAAAAGTGGTAAACAAAATAGAGCATTCCTATCTTTTTGATAATCTAATGAGAAGGGAGACATTTATAGTTATAATTAATTAAGTAAATAATTAGCAGTGTGCAAACTGGAAGAATCTGGTGCTAACCAGGCAAATAACAGAAGCAACTCAGCCAGTCTTCCTTTCAAAAAATCAATTTTAAACTGGAATGTGAATCATGGTTAGGGTGTGGAGAGGCGTGTTCCCGGGAGAAGCAACAGTTTAGCCAGAGGCCCTGAGACGGGGAAGCCCACAGAGGTGGGTGGTCAGCACGGATGCAGTAAGAATAAGGAGTGGTACAAAATGAAGCTGGACGGGGGAGGAGAATCAGATAATGCAAGACTTTGTATATGGTGTTAAGAAATTTAACATGCAGTAAAAGAGGCTAAGAGAGAAATGACACAGAACATTGAATAAACAGGAAAGATGGTAAGAGCTAAATGGGAAGAGAGAAGCATTCTGTGGAAGCTGTTCTTCCAGCCAGCAGTGGTGGCATTGATTCATGCTTGGAGTCCTGGTTCTAGGAGCACAGGGTGAGATCAGAGGGCACCTGGTAGCATTTCCATTGCATACTCTATTTGCAACAACCTTGTGATAATTAAGTACCTAAGGCTTACAGGGTGAGCTGATAGATGACTGTAGTCCCATTGTAAGTAACAGAAAACAGAATTTCAAAGTCTTGCTCCAAGTACACAGCTGGTCAGTCGCAGGTCAATAACTATGACTCTTGCGTCTCTTTCCCTGAAGGCCAGTGTCACAGATCTGCCAGTCCTTGTAGTATAATGTCATGCTGCCCTGCAATTATATGGTACATTTCTAGAGCTCCCATAATCCTAAAGGTTGATGCTTAATAAGACCTTTTATACTTGGCTTCACAGTAAAAAAGAGGGTCCCCCCCAGATATTATTTTTATTCCTGAAGATATTCAATTACAAAAATATCTATGGACCACAAATAAATGTCAAAGATTTCTTCTTATTCAGGTTTCTATCTTCTGCACAATTGCTGGTTCACAGTAAGTGCTCAATAAATGTTTGTCCAAGTGACTGAAATGAGCCCAATTCTAGTTTCAAATCTCATCCAGCTCTAGAGGGGTCATCTTCAAAACAATGCCAATAGGGTAACAGACAGTAGGACTCACATTTAGGTTTCAAACAATTCTTTGTCATTTTGAGTCCATCTTTAAAGTGTCAATTATAGCCATACTCTGATCCCAAGTAATTTGCAGAATTTTTTAGATCTTTCTAGTTAAAAAAGAAATGATCAGACACTGAATTGTATTCTTAATACAGAGACCCTGAATTGTATTCTTAAAAACCACTTAGAAAGCTGAACTGTGAAAACAGGGTGGTTGGATCCATTTACCCTTTGCCAAAATCTACAGTGTTTTTCCTGCCACCAGAGGGCTCACTTCTATAAGACAAAAATTGTGATTTGCTAATTTTCAGTGATTTTTTTTTAAAAAAACAAGTAAAAGTATTTCACATGAATCTATATCCTAGAAACTTTCTTACTTCCCTGCTCTTGCGGTCACATTAGAACTCTCTTAGGATTTCAACGCTAAAATTTACAAACCTGCTGGTATCTAGAAATTACAACGCAGGTATTTTGCTCCTTTGGAAAGTGTGCACCAACCCTTACGGACTTCATTCCAACTCCCCTCACCTTCCTAAGGGACTTTGGTCCCTCAGCGTCCCCCTGTTTCCCTGGACTACCATTCCTCCTCCCACAAGCACTCAAGCCCATGTGGGCACAGCCCTGTTGGGAGCACTGCTAAGCAACACCCTGCATTCCACACCTCTTAGGTTCCTTTTCTAAGCTCCTCTTCAAGGCAAACTGAGATGCAACAGCTTAAGTGAGGACTGCCATTACTACAGTCTGATTATAAAGAGACGTGGGTAAATTTCTCATCCTATGATTGTAACAATATGATAATTTCCTATACAAAAAAGTTAGAATGAATTAATTTTTTTCTCACTTTCCAGGGTCATAGCATAATGTCACAAATAGAACAGTCTTTTTGGAACTGCAGGAAAGATTACAGTGGTGAAAATCTGACTTTATAAGGAAGAAAGAATAAGGACTTTAATCTGAAGAGCAGATTTCCAAATAAACTCAAAATATTTCCAATTTTTAAAAACTGACCAAGAAAACAAAAAGACTAGCAAATGCCATGTTCATATCTTACATTAGTAAAAATGTTACTGTATGGGAATTTTCTAATCCCCATCCCTTGGCTCACAAGAATCTGCATCTCCCCCATACCCTTTTTTGTTTGTTTGTTTTTAAATTGCTATATCATAGTTGTACATATTTTTGGAGTACATGTGATATTCTGACCCATGTATACAATGTGCAATGATCAAGTCAGGGTAATTGGGATATCCATCACCTCAAACATTTATCTTTTCTATGTATATAGAACATTACAATTCATCTCTTCTAGCTATTTTGAAATATATAATAAATTATTAACTTTAATTTTCCTACTGTCCTACCAAATACTAGAACTTATTCCTCCTGTCTATATTTCTTCATCCCCACCCTCAACTATTTTAATAAAATATTTGTAAATTCATTTGCTATATGCTACCAATGAGACACACATAAATGTCTTCCCTCTGTTTCTCTACCCAGATACGCACAATCTTTCATGACCTATGTTTTTTCAGGCCTGCTTCCCATGTCTCACCCTGCTGCCACAGAGCCTAAATAGTTTGCTTACAATGAAACAAACCTTAATATTTAACCTACTTAGATCTCCAAATACTCAGTTATAAAGTTTTGCTCTGTCCTTGGTAACTTCATGCCAATCTCTTCAACCTCGCTTAGAACCGTTAGTGCCTTCCTCCTCACAAATCAGCACAGGAGCGCCATCGCAAAGCCTTGGTTTGCTCTCATAAATTCGTTCCGACTCAGCAGTTACGGCTCACCCTGCACACCCACTACGCCTCCTGTTTTCTCTCACAGTCATTTCTAAACTTTGTGCAGTTTCATTTTTTTTTTCTCTTTTCAAGGAGTGGGTCCCAGCTGGATTCCTAGAACTAAAATTTATATGGCTGCCTATGAGGTACACAGGAAAAGGTGTGACGTACCAATCTCTTGCTAATAAATCCAGTCTCAACCTTTCCGCTCATCTGGCTTACCCTCCCTCCCAAACCAAGCTTCTGGGAAATGAAGACCATGACTTGCTCAGGAGACTTAGCTGTAAAAAGCAAATCTTCCTCAGGTAAACACAGAGCCTGCTCACTGCATTTAGAAAGCTAAAAATGAGCAAGCCCATAAAAAACCAAAAGAAAAAATCACCTCCTCCTCCTCACTGGACTAAAGATGTATCTGCACAGACACATGATGATGTAAACATTGATTCCCTTTTAGATTAAACTGAATCTGAAACTGTTTTTTCCTTGGATTTAGAGGAGAAAGTGCTGTTTGCAGGCACATGACAAACTCCCCACTGTCTGTCGAGAGCTTTCTCCCAAGCCCCAGATTCATATATCCAGGTGTCTGTCAGATCAACTCAGATGTTCCACAGGCATGCTGAACTCCATTCTCGATTCTCCGCCTCCATGCTCCCGTGCTCTCCTGCTCCTCCCTGTCTTGGCCCACGTCACCGTCACCCACACAGCTGCCAAGCCAAAGCCTCCAAAGCTGACGCCGATTCCTTCCACTCCTGCGCATCACCCCCGCTCGCCTGTCCACAAGTTCTGTCAGCGGCGTGACCAAGATCCCTCCAGATTCTACCCACTTCTAGCTCTGCTGCTTCCACTCTGGAACATGCCTCTCCCATCTGGATATGTGCGATAGCCTCTTGATCAGTGTCCCTGCCTCTCCTGAGCCCCTAGCATGCTCTGCCTCACAGCCAGAATGATCTTTTAAAAACTTACATCAGATCATTTAGGAAACAGTATTTAAAAATCTACATTTTATAAAAAGTTGTAATGGGAATGCAGAATTGCTTCAATAACATTTATTAGCATTTACTAACTGCATAGCTTTGCCGGGGGAGGTTGATATTTTTGGAAGCATGTTCATAATCCTGATTTTTAGCTACTATGCATTTCTTGAGCAGAAATAGGAGATCTGAAAACAGGCTGAGCTACCAAAGCACATTGAGATTATACTTTTGATTTCACTGGTGCCCTTTCTCCAGAGATTCTAGGACACTTGAGCCTGACTA
Organism: Mirza zaza; assembly: GCA_008750895.1. Classification (NCBI taxonomy): domain Eukaryota; kingdom Metazoa; phylum Chordata; class Mammalia; order Primates; family Cheirogaleidae; genus Mirza; species Mirza zaza. Next base: position 10,316 of record VSMD01037528.1, read on the forward strand.
GTTAGCAGTAACCATTTATTTTCTCTGCTTACCTGGGAGGTATCTTGATTGTTTCAAGTAGTACTGTTTAGCTGTTGAAGCAGTTGACAATTCAGAATCAGATTTTAGAGAAATAGGTGCAGATAAGTCCTTGTTTTCCCCTAGGGAGTGGTTGGAGCCTGAGGGTACTGACTCAGGAAGCCTTGAAAGTCAACATGAGGCAGCATTACAACGTGAACAATGAGAAGTTCCTACCCACCCTCTGTGCATCTCCTCAAACCAGTCAGTGGTTTTCATCAGAGTCCTCTGGCTAAATGACAACTCCTCTCTACCTCCAGTAGATATTAAGCAGTGCATAGAATCATTTCTGATACCAGACAGTACATGACAGGAAGCTTTATAGCAGAGCAGCAGTTTGCTTGTGTGTAGTTGTTAGGCTGGCTTAGGGTGAGAACCCGAACAGTACAGGACTTAATGTGGTTAATGGAAAACTTAGAGAGTGATTATAAAGCCTGTGAAACAAAAGCTGCGGGAATCTGGAGAGTCCAGAGGTTGTAAATCTAACTCCAGACCAGACAACTGCAGCGGTATCAGCATTCCTATCCCCCCTGATAAGGTCGAAGCTACCCCTTCCCTTATCTCTACAGGATGAGACCAACACAGGGGTCCCAGAAACTGATCATTTGAAAAAGCATTTATTACACTGGCTGTTCTGGCCCCGTTGCTCACTCCCCCTGGAAAAACACTCTATAAAACCTAATGCTTTCCCCTCCCCATCATGGTGGATGCTCTTTTTTGGCCTCCACCCATCTGCACCCAGATGCTCAAATAAATGGCATTTTGCTACCCCTGAGGCTTCGTGTGTCTTCCTTTCAGCTCTGGACCTAACATCAGTATGTTTCTATCTTTCCTGTAACTGCTGCAGTGTGAAGTTGGTGCACTGAAAGGGAAGACAATCATAGCCATCTTCACCTGTCAACTAAAATAACTTGGGGCATGGCTGGATGGGCTAAGAAAACCGAAGTGGGGAAAGAAGGGCTAGTAAAGCTCCCATGTAAAATTTCCAATTACCCTAATGACACACATAGAAAATAGGTATTTGCTGAGACATGCCTATTCCCCAGCATAGAACCTGTGGCTGAGCACCTGGCTGGCTGTTCTGTGGTGTCAGTACAAAGACTGACTCTGCCACTCAGTCCCTGCCTCCCCCAGCCCTTTTTCTGTCTAGGAACTAGGGACTTTCAGCTTCCAGGTTTAGCTCTGTCTTGTTCCTGAGGCCATTTTAACTAAGCAGCAGTGCTCGAGGCAGCCTTCGCTACCAGAGGATGGGGCTGTAACTTGTTTTGCTGCCCATTTCTGTGTGCTATAATGAGCTCCTCACAACTGACCCTCCAACTGGGCTTCCTTGTTACTGGGGCCAGAATGTACTACCCAACTCCTATCTGTAAAGCTGGTGGCAAGGGCCCCCCCTCCCCACCCCAGATCAAAAACAAAAGGCTCACAAGACCAGACCTGCTAAGGACAACTGCCAGTCCCCGCTGAAAACAACAACACCTGGATGTCCACCCAGATAAGAAAGTTTAAAGGCCGGGCACGGTGGCTCACGCCTGTAATCCTAGCATTCTGGGAGGCCAAGGCGGGCAGATTGCTCAAGGTCAGGAGATCGAAACCAGCCTGAGTGAGACCCCATCTCTACTTAAAAAAAAAAAAAATAGAAAGAAATGAATTGGCCAACTAAAAATATATAGAAAAAATTAGCCAGGCATGGTGGCACATGCCTGTAGTCCCAGCTACTTGGGAGGCTGAGTCAGTAGGATCGCTTGACATCAGAAGTTTGAGGTTGCTGTGAGCTAAGCTGACGCCACGGCACTCTAGCCCAGGCAACACAGTGAGACTGTCTCAAAAAAAAAAAAGTTTTCAGTTCCTAGATTCCGTAAATACTGCCAGCCCCTCCTATTTCTCAATAACTGCGGAAGGTCACGGTGGAAAATCCCCAGCTCTTCCCGACAAAAGTCCCTAGCCCACCCCAAACAGTATAGAGGCCTGCACACCCACCTCCAAACAGAAGCGACTTCTCGGGCCCCCCCCACTTGGGACCCGAGAACCTCACCTGGGAGCGCTCAATAAAGCCACGTTGTTTGGCCCCACTCTCTCTGTCTGCTTCTTTCACAGCTGAAAAACTTTACACTATCATCTGTCTTCTTTCTGAGAATCTGCAGTTACCCTAGAAATTCACACTGCCACATTCTACTCACCAAGTCAACCCCCTTGGAAATGGACACTAACTTGATTGGCCCTTTGAACTGCTGGTCACCCACTTTGGGGTAGTTCCTGACCCAGGTATATCCACTTCATTGGAAACAGCTCTGCCCACCTCTGGCATCTTCCCTTCCCTTCCCACTGCTGTTATACCACCGACTGAAAGTCTACCCCATTCCCAAACTGCTCACTCTAAAGACTTTCCTCTCTTCAAAGTCAAGGAGACTTTCCTCTCCTTTCACTCTTCTGCTCCTAGACCCAAAGAATTGTTTTTTAAAAAACTATCTAACTCCCTGTACATCTTTAAGTTGACATCTATAATTTTTCATTGTAAATAAATTTCTTGTTTCTTGTTAATAGCAGATAGAAAAAAGTAAATGTTTTATAAGCGACATATTGTGAAGATTGACTGTAATTGGAATATTGCATGGTAAGAAATACCATGAAATACCATACAAATACTTGATAAAAATAAGTTTTAGCTATCTTATCCATAAAACACTCTGAATCTTCAAAAAAATATATAAGATTTTTATGTATGGGTTTTGAAAAATGAGATGGTCCTTATGAGATGAGTATGAGAATGAGAACATTCTCATACATTTAAAAGAATATGCATGACTATCCTCTGGTGCTTCAGTTAGTTGTGAATTGACATGCTTCCCAGCACAGGCTAAAATAAAGCAGCCCCCCCTTACCTGCAGTGGCTGTGTTCTAACACCCCCAGTGGATCTTGGATCCACTATATCCAGATCTTATGTACAGTCTTTTTTCCTTTATGTACATACATACTTATGATGAAGTTTATAAATCGGGCCCAGTAAGAGATTAACTTCAATAACTAATAATAATATAGAACAATCATAACAATACACTGTAATAAGTTATGTGAATATGGTCTCTCTCTCTCCTCTCTCTTTCCTCTCTCTCTCTCTCTCTCTCACAGTTCAATATTTAGTTGAACTGTGCCACAGGTAACTGAAACCATGGAAAGTGAAACTGCAGATAAGGGCAGACTACTGTGCCCTATTTCTAATGCAGCGTTTTTCCCTTAAGAGAAATATGTACAAGAAACAACAGAAAGCCTTTTCAGTTAAAGGTGCCAGTCTTCTGATTTCTCCCTTTGCTTAGTGCCTCTAGTGTCACGTAAGATTTGAAATAGCTGAGAGATGTGACTTTCCAAGTGGGAGAGGAATTAAGTGGGCATATCCTCAAGTTCATGTATTTTAGGAAAGAGTATGTATGAAACGTGAGGATCTGGAAATTGACTGTCAAAGAATTATCCAAGGATATGTCCCCTTTAGAGAGTTTTCATGCATCTTCGAGGGTATGTGTGCCCCAAAGTCTGCACTATACCATGCCAGACAGCTACTGGACAATTTCCCTGACTCGCAGCACAGCTGTTCTCCTGATGCCTCTTCTGTTCCAAAGAGGAAAAAATTGAAAGTATTTTTCCAAAATGTTCACCAAAATTTAACCTATCCTAACTTTGATGTTGAATAATGTATTAATAAGGATCTAACTTATAAAAATAAAAGGGACTTTTAGAAATATTAAACTTCCAGAAAGTTCAGAAAATGATCAAAAAAATTGAATATAGCGAGCAAGCTAATAATTAAGTCTTAACACCATCAGAAGAAACTACTAACTTTGTACATGGTGCTCTCTTTCTGCAAATAGGCTTGTGAATTTCAAATGGGAATAATGATGATCACAATTCACAACAGCACCATAAAAACTGAACAAGAACCCCTTCCTACACACGCACACAGTCACACACACACCACCACCACCCCACACACACACACCACCCACCCACTAATACTGAGAATCATTCCTGTAAGAAGAGTCTTAACTTTTCAGAGGTATGCATAAGGATTTGGGTTTTGTAGAAGAGAACAATATTAATTAAGCCAAGTTTTTTTTAAGGTCTACATTCATTCATTTATATTTAATGAGTAAAATACAATTGATACATGATAAAAATATTTTTTTCCTGAGAAATTTGAGAACTTACCAAAATGGAGTATCTTTTTTCCTCTTTTCTTTGAAAACACCCATGCTTGGCTTCTTGGAATGGGAGGCTCCAAAATCACCATCCTCAAACTCCTCCCAGTTGTCTCTAGACTTGAAGGCAGCCTGGCCCCAGCGCCTCCTTGCATTTTTATGACCCAGTGCGCCGTTTGGCTTCTGTGGTGAAAAGTCAGTCATCATAATCTTTAATCACGTGCTGAATGCCTTTCATGCACAAGCTATAGTGTTAGACACTAAGAATCCCCATTCTCGAGGAGCCTTCCATATACTAAAGGAGATAACATACACACACATTTAAAAGCATTACCAAAACTAGGTAGTAAATGCCAAAAATATAATAGGTATTTAAAGGAGAGAGATCTGTGAACTTTGGTTGGGGGGAGACTTGAATATTTAGGATCTGAGTCCACCCTTTATTGATGTGAAGGATCCAGAAAACTGAGGCTTGGCTGTGTCTCTTTGGGAAAGTGACTTAAGTTCTCAAAGCCTTAGTGCCCTTCCCAAGTGGAGACAGCCTTAAGGAGTGGACACTGAGGCTAGCATGTACCAGTATCTTTCACTCTTCCCCCTCCAAAATGCAGACACGACACCCAAAGGAGTGACAGCCATCTCATGGCCACAGCCACGAAAACCACTTGCTGAGGGCGATGGAAACAGGAAGGCGCCCAGCCTGGTTCCTTTGGAAGCTGCACAAGCTCCAGGGTGCCTGCCACCCAGCTTCTTGTTAAGCGAGGAAAAACAACTCCTATTGATTAAGCCACAGTGGTTGGGGTTTCTGTCATAAGTCACTGAATGTAATCCTAATGGACACAGAGAGGGAAGTCCGAGTCTGTCTCAAAATGGTGGCACCATTAACAGAATTAAGGAATGTGGACATCCTGACTTGGGACAGACAATGAATTGGTTTTATACAAATTTATAGAGTGGTTTTGGTGCATATAAACAGGAAAATCACCAAGGAAATTCAAAACCAGCAAATAGAGCTTAGAATGAAGGCAGCCACATACAGCTTTGTTGGCAGCAAGAAGATGCTTTAAAAATTGATATGCTATTGCTTGAAGCTGGTGCTTTCATAACAATGGATGATGACAAAAAGTGTCCACTTCTACAGAATTGGACAACTTCAATACTATTATTTTCTTTGCCAGAGACAACGATCTCCAGACTGAAAGGAATACAAAGATCTGAAGCTCCAAATGGGTAGAGTTAATAAGACAACACACTTCCCTGAGTTCAAGCCTCCTTTTCGTGGCACTGTATTCTAGGGCACTGAAGCTGAACAGTGCTGAACAATGTCAGTGACAGCAAAGAACCATGTATGTCTGGGAAGACTGTAAAGGGGCAAATATAAATTATTTTCATAAAGTAGAGGAGGATTTTTTGCAAACTCTACATTAAGTTTGGTATAGGATGAAGGCAAAAATTCTAAAAATTATTAAAGAGAATGTTTGTACATACTAGGAAAAAATGGTAAATCTTAGAGGTCCATCATTTTTCATAAAGAGCAAAAAATGAATGTGTTGGATGTAGTGCATGTCCACTTCAGCCAAGTGGGTGACAGGATGTTTCATGGCATCCTTACCACTGAAATAAAGTGGTGAAAGGACAGCAAAGGTAGATCAGTACATAGTTCCATAATCTGAGCAAGACTACTGACTAATGGATCAATGTCAATCTAGAACAAGGTTCTAGTGGCCTGCCCCAAGGCTCCCTGCTGTTCTGTTCATTGTGAAGACACAGGAGAAAAACAACTAAACAAATCCATAGTGGCAATAAGCTAGAATGGTCAAACTGAGAAGAAAAAATAAGGGTTCAAAAATAATTAGAAATTTGAGGCATAAAAGTGAAGTTTTGCAACTTTTTGAATCCTAGAGATCAAATATATAAGTAGAGGTACAGGATATGTGATTTAGCAGAAGCATTTATAAATGCTTTAGGTAGACTTAGAAATTTTAATTGACAGAATGCTCAGTCCCAGCTCTGGAACTTACTAGCTAGGACAAATTCTAGGGCTAGGTTACTAGGTACTGAGAGAGCACACACGGGCGCCCAGCACAATGCACAGCACTGAGCAGCTGCTCAATACATGTTAACTTCCTTTCCTTCCCTCTCAGTACGAGTCAACATTTGATCTGCCAAGAAAAAAAGGGGGGAGGGGAATGCAAACCTTGGGAGCAGGAGTAAACATACGGTTTTGGAATGTTGGAGGAGATTCATCCTGCTCTGCCCTCCCTACCCTCTGTCTCCGTCTACCTCTGGCAGCCTCATTCCAGGTGGGAAACAGGCAGGTGAGGGGATTTAAAGGCTCCTTCACACACCACATCTTAGGGTCACTCAGTCGTTGGTGAATGATGTCGTATGCAGAGCATGTCAGGGAAGTGGGGATGTTTCTCCTAGGTAAAGGGCAGATAATACAAGGGCGATCTTCAAATATCTAAAAGGTTGCCTTTTCTAGAAGAGTGATTAGATTTTATCAAAAACTATTGAAAACCAGATTTTAGCTCAGCATAAGGAAGAATGTTCAGAACTGTCCCAAAGATGAACTAGACTCCCCAGAACCCTGGAGGTTTAAAAATAGTGTGGATATCATGCCTGTAATCCTAGCACTCTGAGAGGCTGAGGCAGGCAGATTGTTTGAGAATCTACCATGTGGCAGGCACCATTCTAGGTTCTGGGGCTATACTGATAAACAAAACAAACATTCCTGACCTCATGGAGCTTTCATCCGAGTAGGAAGGGCCAGATAATAAACAATAACATGAAAAACAAGAAATTAATAATAGTATATTGGACTGTAATTACTGCTATTGGGGGGTAAGGAAGCCTCACTTATACTAGGATGGTGGGGGTGGTTGGGGACTGGATAAGGAATTAGATACAGTGTTAAGATCTCTTTCAGTCCTAGAATGCCATAATGCAAACACATGTGGAAGTGTACACCCTGAGGGGACGGCTAAATAATATGGTACTTGATGAGCTCCTGGAATAGAACAAAAAAAGTGGGAAGAAGAAGTTTTATACTATGACTGACAAAAACAAACAAACAAAAAAACCCTATTCTATTGATGTTCATTAGCATTTAAAAACTGTAAAATTGCAGTACTGTTAAAATACTTAAGATTTAGGATCAGTATTCTGGAGTACCTGATTCTTTTTCATTCTTTCTTTGAATTCTTCTCCATCAGATGAACTGTTAAAGGAAGTCTGTAGCATGCGAACTTTATTACTTTCATTCTGAAAGCTTTTCTCTTTATTACCCATATTAGAATTTTTAAGTTATCTCATTTCAAACTTCTACCAGAGAAAGGAGGGGGGCTTTAACATAGCATAATTCTTTTATATCTTTCCCAACATAATTAGAAATGCCTTGAAACATAATCCTAATTGTGCGAGTCAAGCTATTTCATGTCAAGTATCATTGTTGGCTACTTACACATGGCATGTTTTTGATGATACTTGGAAATAGTGGCGGTTTCTGCTGATTCTGTTGCTGTGGAGGTTGCTGGACACTCACGTTCTGTGGTGGCTGAGTGGGCTGCAGCGGTTGGTGGCTGGTTTTTGGCTGAGGCTGTCCGACAGTCTGATCAATTATATCTGGCAGAGGCTTAGGTTCTAGTTCAACTAAAGATGGCTTCAATTCTATTGGTTGCAGCTGCTTGTGTAAAGGCTGTTTTGATTCCAGATGATTTGAGCAAGGGCCTAATACCTGACCAACTTGAAAATATGGGTGTTTCAATGCCTGTAAAAAGCATGGAAATAACAAAAAAGTGAAAGTGGTTCCACCTAAATTTACTGCACATAAACTATGATTGTCTGGGCACTGGGCTAGGCATTTAGCATTAGCCTACATAAGCTTCAAAGATCAAGAAAGCACCCATATTTTCCCCCATGCAGTGCCCCTATGTGGTCATTTCTAAAATATAACCAGAAAAGAAATGATTTGAAAAATAAATTTCATTAATAAAATTTAAAAGCATGAGTAGAAAAAATATAAAAGCTCACTTGTAATTTTGAAACCTAGGCAAAACAACTGTTCTATTTATTTAAAGATTTTTGCATGAAAACAAAATCTAATCTATAAGCATTGGCTATTGATATGACTAATTCACTCTAAAATACTAGACATTGATCATGGTTCAGAGTACATCAAAAGGCATTAAGAATTAAGAAAAACTTCTACATAGTTTATTGAAAATGATTAGCCACAGCTATATATAAAATTCAGGGTTACTCTCAGCCTGAGTATAACAATAAAAAATTTCTAAGAAAGGAGACTACAAATACATATGTGTTTATCAATATACCAGCAAGGAAAAGACATTTATGGGAAGAAAATACAAAAATACTAATAAAAATGATCACTGGATTTTTACCTAGATCATTCTTCCAACTGCTTGCATGGAGGAGAAAGAACCCCCTGATGTCTGGGTAGCATAGTCTAGAGCAGTGGTTCTCAACTTGGGGCAAGTTTGCCCCTTAGGAGATATTTTTTATTATGATGACAGGGTGGGGAGATGCTACTGGCACCTACTGTCTAAAGGGCCAGGAACATTGCTAAATATCTCATAATGCACAGCATAGCCCCCTACGACAAAGAGTTATCTGGTCTGAAATGTTAGGGTTGAAATTGAGAGAATATTCTAGAGAATGTCTGAAGCCTTCCATGCCACACAGCTGTGAAAAAATTCCGCTCTCAGCATCCTATAGCTGGGCAAAGGAGGTAAGTTCCCAGCCCTGCTGCCTCTGGCTGTTCCTGTTTTCTGGGGACGGGCTCCTTAACAGTGCCAAGCCCTGGTCCCATGCCTTCAGTCATTACCCAACTGTGTGGCAACACAGCCTTGACCAACTATTAATCCCTTCTCACACGAGGAAAGGGCAGTTTTCATAGGAAAAGAAAGCAGCTCTGTATTTTATTAATAGATGGTCTTTGAATCCTACAACTTAACCAAGCTTTCTCCCTAACTAGATCTCTCTGCATCCACTAAAAGCAGGGCTGTGAAACAGTGCACAAGAAAGAGTTAGTTAAGGGTTAGGGGAAGGGCTGGGAGGTATATTTTGGCAGAAGTAAATGGAGTTTTTCTTTTAAGATGTTCCCTACTGCAACTGATGTATAACTATAGTAATATTGCTAAGTGGAAGGCAACAGACATACTTTAAATACCTCAGTACCTAGCATACAGAAGGTACTCAAATTCTGAAGTCACATTAATTAATCAGTATGTCAGTGCTCCTAAATTAATAATGTATATTTTGGAGCTGGAACCTTTCAGGATGTGTTTTGTAATTTCAAGTCTTTGTTTGTAACAACTCTTCCCTTTTAAGATACCGACTGCCATCCTTCCAAGGGGAAACTTTAAATAATATTAGCATTTTTTTCTATTTATGAAGGGAATAAGTGTTCATTACAGACAATAAGAAATGATCTCAAGAAGAAAATAAAATATTTTCCTGGTTAGAGCTGGAACCCATACTACTAAGTGAAGTATCCCAAGAATGGAAAAACAAGCACCACATATATTCACCAGCAAACTGGTATTAACTGAGCAGCACCTACTGTAGTACACATAGGTACTACAGTAATAGGGTATTGGGCAGGGGGGAGGGGAGAGGGGGCGGGTATATACATAGATAATGAGTGAGATGTGCACCATCTGGGGGATGGTCATGCTGGAAACTCAGACTTGTGGGGGGAGCGGGGGAAAGGGCATTTATTGAAACCTTAAAATCTGTACCCCCATAATATGCCGAAATAAAAAATAAAAAAAATAAATAAATAGATAATGGAAAAAAAAAAGAAGAAAATAAAAATCATCTCTAATCTCAACACCCAGAGACAACCACTGCTAACATTTTTGATATTTTTCTTTTCAGTATTTTTTTCCTCATCATATAACATATATATTTTTAAACAAAATCATATTATATGTATAATAGCACTTGAACATGAGATATCTGCCAAATTATTACATTTTTAAAAATTTTAAAACATTCATTGTTAATGGTGGCAATATATTCCAAATTAAAGATGTACATAATTTAAATATGGAAACATTTAGAGATTAACTTTCAATGGGTAGTTTTCAATTGTACTTAAACATCTTTGAGCCTAAATATCCAACTTTCTGTTTTAAGGCTCTTTTTATATATATATATATATACACACACATTACAAAATTGCTTTCTCTTAGTAAGAGAGATGTAAAATGGTATCTCATTCTTACTTGCATTTTATGATAAGAAACAAAGATTGAACATCTAAAAAATATTTTTGGTAATTTGTATGTCTTTTCCTTTGAATATTTAGAAAGATAAGAAAATACACAAACATCTCAGTATTTTCTTATGTTTTTGTAGAAACCTTATATTAAGGATACTAACACTGTCATAATTGTTAAAAATAAATTTTGCTATCTCTTTTTTCCATTTTAAAGAAATGAATAGAAAAAATTTTAATTTTTATGTAATCAAATCTTCTGAGTTTTCCTTTTGTGGTTTCTTCTATAACTTTTATACCCATTTTTCTTACCTTGAGATTGAGCATCCACGTATGCTTTCTATTAGTTTCTAAAAGTTTAAAGTTTTTTTTTTTTTACACTTTTTAAATTTAATCCTTCTGTTACCTATTCATAAAGTATAATAAGTGGTAAGAACCTAAATTTAGTTTTTCCCTAAGAGTTAGTGAATTGTCTCAGTATTATTCACTGAATAGTCCTTCCCTCATTTATGATGCCACATCTATCTTTTCCTAACTTATACGTTCTGGAACACCGAGCTATTTCTCAACCTGGATGCCAGTACTTTCACTGTTGTTATTATTGTCACTTACACATTACTCTACTATCTGATGCCGCAAGCTGTCTGCCCCTATCACCGCTCTAATTACTTATTCTTGTTTTAATTCCCCTTGACTATTCTTTCCCATTTGTTCTTCCAGATGACCTTCAGAAAGCATTTTCTCAAGTTTAATCCAACAAGCAAAATGATTTTTTGTAATTTTGACATATAATTTATATTTCAATAATCAGAATACAATAAACCTTATCACTTTCTTTTATCAAAACCCTTTGAGATAATGTATAACTATAGTAATATTGCTAAGTGGAAGGCAATATTTGAGATAAAAGCATGGTGTTTTAAAGGCCAGAAGACTTGCTATGCATGTGTAGATGTTAGCAGATTAGTCACAAAGGAACAAAGTGTGGCGTCACAGTGCTGCCCTATTGTGGGAGCCAGAGACTGAACATTATTACTCAAGTCCTAGCGAGGGATGACATTGTTGTGTGAAGTGATCAAGAATCCCAGCTTAGGGTAATGTGAGTGGTGCTAGCTCACTGTCATTTCTTAAAATTGAGCAATATTCTATTGTAAACATATACCAAATTTTAATAATCCACTCATGAATTGATGGGCACTTGAGTTGTTTCCACGTCCTTGTAATAGTGAATTGTGCTGCCATCCATTATCCAAAGTGAGGTGACACAAGATGGGAAGAATGGGCTCCACATGTACTCGCCATCAAATTGGTACTGACTGATTAACACTATGGTGGTGGTGTTCACTTGGGATTCGGGGGTTGGAGGAGTAGACCCACATCCGAGGGATGTGGTGAGCATTGTGGAGGGGAGGCGCTAACCCTTGAGAGGGAAAGGCAAAGATATAAAAGGCAAGCAAAATGTTTGTAGTCTCATATTTTCTTGAAATAAAAATAAAAAAGAAGAAGAAGAATCCCAGCTCTAAACCATAAAAACGCATAAAGACGGCACAGAAAGTCTACCGTGCTGAATGATTAAAGAGATGCCTTTTTGCTACCCATGACAAGTTCCTTCTTAATTAGTCTGTCACATGTATAAATTTTTATCATAACAGATTAATTCCTTTCAGCTCCAACCACATAGGATTCTTCATTTGAACCACAAAAATGATAACCACTGCACTGGCTATTTTTGCAATTTTCCCATGGATCTTACATGCCTAGAAATTAATTCATTATATATACTGGATGCCTTAGGGCTTTAGGGCTTAATTCTCTTGCTGAAACTTTGGCTGAGAACAGACTTGTCTTTGTAAACGAAAACATCCCTCGTAAAAGCTCAAAATTTTAAAAAGGTGTAACAGTGAGATTCGTCTTACCTGGCTTGCTGTTGGTCGTTTCTTTGGATCCCAATTCAACATTTCAGTCATAAGCTGAATAGCTTCATTACTAGCATTTGGAATAAGAGTTTTTAAGTTTATAGGAACACACTGGGGAAAGCGGAAATTCATAGAGGATGCAAGCTGGTATCCTTCTGGCCAGTCACTCTGTTTCAGGAACATACAAAGTGTGGGTAGGAGAGAGCAGAAAGAAAAATTGTTTTTAGTAATCCATTTAAAAACAGAATAGCAATATGAAAATCATTCATGTGTGAACATTTTAATGTTGATTCATATAAATAACAGACCACATATACAATTCATTCAATGCTACAAACAGCATAGAAAGAACATTGAATGACAGGAAAAATGAGAAAGTACTTTAATAAATTTCAAAATATTAAACTCCTGTCTGGTTTAGATGATGATGATGATGACGATACCTGGGTGACTTTGAACAAAAAAGGGCAAATGCTTTACAAAAAGGCTGATTACTACAAAGATACTAATTATATATTATATATAGCCATCCAGTGTTAAAAACTGCATATAGCTAGGAAGTGACAATCATGTCAAAGGTTTAATATCTACATTCATTTGTCTAATGTTAACAAGATACATACTAATTTAATTAGGATATACACACACTTATTAAGCACATCTCAGAAAGTCAGGTCTAGCTGAAATATAATAATAATAAGTACTCAGTTCAAGAAGTCAAATACCGGAATTGAGGGGGGAGGATCAAGATGGCGGTGAGAAACACTGCCAGACAGAGTGTCTCTGCAGAAAAGACAGATTCTAGCAGAAATTAGAAAAAAGAAGCAAGAAGATGAGCATACAGCGGACGAGGGCCGGAAGGAGGGGTACCTGAGACCACGGGAGACTCTACGGGAGGAGGTTGCGGAGGAGAACTGGAAGCTAAGACCGCCGGAGCAGCCCGGAACCAGCGGGAAGGGTAGGTGGATCAGTCACCTTTCCCCTCCCCTGCATCTAGGATTGCTGGTGGGCTCCCCAGCAGGCAGAGAGACCTGCGGACACCAGCCCAGAGACGGCAGCCACCAGCGAGCAGTAAGCCTGTAGCGGACGCAGCACCAGACTCCCAACTCCCTCGGGGCACCTCCGTGTGCACAGACCCGAGCCGGGCAGCAGGCGCCATATTGCCTCCTTCTCCCCTCTGCAAAACCTACCTGCGGCTGCCCAGAGAGACAATATAGCCACCAGCCAGAGGCACTTCCAGGGAACGGGACCTTCCCTTTTGGGACCCTACAGCTGATTAAGGGGAACTCAGACTGTGAGATCCCTACCAGCGAGCCCTCCCAGGTGCTGCTGGCACGGTGATCCCAGGAGAACGGTGCAGACTCTGAGGCTGAGAGACATAGACCCAGCTTGGGCTCCCTGTGGGCAAATGGGGTCTGGCACTCCTCTCTCTGGTGGGGATATAGTTGGAACTCTGGGACCCAGAGGACAGACCTGCAGACCAGATCCTGTGCACCGAGGTTTCGCATTGCCCGGAACATAGAAGGGATATACGTCAACAGCCTACTGAGGTGTGTGTGCCTTGAGGGACAGATCAACGTCCTAGGGGGCAACCCTCCTCCCAAAAAGAGGCTGTGCGCCCAACCCAGGTGGTGATCCTGCGCAGGGAACCTCCCTGCCGGCATCACAACCAGGGGAGGCCCGGTGGCGTGTGGTCTGGCCTGCTGGCAGAGGCCCAGGAGAAGCTGCGGAGTTGGGGAGGGTGGAAAGAAACAAGACCCGGTCCAGACTGCGGGTCTCAGACAGCCCCACCCCCACAAACAGATATTATGATTGAGCGCGGCCATTCCAGCAGCTCCCTGACAGCTTTCCTGGAAGCAGAGAACAGAACTTTGACCCCTGCTAATGACACTGGTGGTGCCTGAGGGCGGGCTTACCCAACCCAGCTCCGCCCAGACTCTCTCCTAGACCAGCCCTCCCTGAGGGGGAGAAAAGGACACACCTGGAAGTCCCAGGGCCCCACCGACCACCTGAGGCATTAGAGTGCCTCTCTACAGGAACAAGAGCTGATAACAGGACACAAAAACAACAGTGTAGCCTGTTCCTCCAAGCAAGCGCCACCTACTGACAGAGAGGACATCCTGCACAGCCTTTTCACAGCACCTACTGACTCATTATACAGGGAGTGGTCGAATCTCACCCACAGACACCACCTACCGGCTCAGAAATGAAACAAGGTGTGTGAATACCCAAACAAAACCTAAAGAAAAGAAACAACAACTGATTGACATGGGAAGAAATCAGCGACGGAACTCCGAAAATATGAAAAACCAAACGGAAAACACACCCCCAAAGAGGAGCCCCAGCCCCCTAGAAACGGACACCAACCAAAATCAGGCAACCAAAATGACAGAAGAGGAATTTCGTATGTGGATCATAAGAACACTCACCGACTTCCAAGAACAACTCAATAACCAACACAAAGAAACCACAAAAAGCCTCCAGGACCTAGAACAAAAGTTCACTAAAGAAATAGACACAATGAAGAAAAGTTTAACTGAACTCCTGGAAATGAAGAATCAATTCAGGGAACTACAAAATACAGTGGAAAGTCTCAAGAACAGGGTAGATCAAACAGAAGAAAGAATCTCACAGATTGGAGATAACACCTTCCAACTAAATAAAACAGTCACAGAGATAGAGCAGAGAAACAAGAAAAAAGAGCAAAGCCTACAAGAGATGTGGGATTATGTGAAGAAACCTAATGTGAGGGTCATAGGGTTACCAAAGGGGAAGAAGACAACACTCAAGGATTGGACAAGCTATTTGAAGATATAATAGAGGAAAATTTCCCAGGCCTTGCTTAAAATCTCGATATACAAGTTCAAGAAGCTCAGAGGACCCCTGAGAGATTCAATGCAAACAGGAAGACGTCACGACATGCAGTCATCAGACTGACCAAAATATCAACTAAAGAGGCCCTTCTAACAACTGTAAGACGAAAGAAGCAAGTAACATACAAGGGAAAGCCAATTCGAATAACATCAGACTTCTCTAATGAGACTTCACAAGCAAGGAGAGACTGGGGCCCCATTCTCAACCTTCTGAAACAAAACAATGCCCAGCCTAGAATCTTATTCCCTGCAAAACTAAGCTTCGTATATGAAGGAGAAATAAAGACATTCTCAGACAAGCAAAGGCTCAGAGAATTCACCAAGACAAGACCAGCCCTACAAGAAGTACTCAAAACAGTGTTAAGCACGGAACACCATAATAAAAACTCACGAATATAAAAACAACCAAAACCCAAAGATTAAAGGACAGATAACACAATGGCTCAAGAGAGAAATCAAAGCAACAACATCCAACCCAACAGAATGAACAATAATCTACCTTACCTATCAGTTCTCTCAATAAATGTGAATGGCTTAAACTCTCCACTCAAGAGACATAGGCTGGCTGAATGGATAAGAAAATACAGGCCAAGTATATGCTGTCTTCAGGAAACACATCTAACCTGCAAGGATGCATATAGACTAAACGTAAAAGGGTAGAGATCAGTATTCCAAGCAAGTGGAAGCCAAAAGAAGGCTGGCGTGGCAGTTCTAATTTCAGACGATTTAGTTTTTAAACCAACAAAAGCAGTGAAAGACAAAGAGGGTCATTATATAATGATGAAGGGCACGGTTCAACAAGAAGAGATAACAATTTTAAATATACATGCACCCAACTTAGGTGCACCCAGTTTCATAAAGCAAACCTTACTGGATCTAAGCAAATGGATTAATAGCAACTCCATAATTACTGGAGATTTCAACACCCCACTGACGGCACAAGACAGATCCTCCAAACAGAAAATTAATAAAGAAATAATGGACTTAAACGAAACTCTAGAACAATTGGGTCTGACTGACATTTACAGAACATTCTACCCAAAATCCACTGAATATACGTTCTCATCAGCTCACGGGACATTCTCTAAGATTGACCATATCCTAGGACACAAAGTAAATCTCAAGAAATTTAAAAAAATAGAAATCATACCATGTACCTTCTCAGATCACAGTGGAATAAAAGTAGAAATCAACCCTAACAGAAACTCACATTTCTACACAAAAACGTGGAAATTAAACAACCTCCTACTAAATGATTACTTCATAAATGAAGAAATCAAGATGGAAATAAAAAATTCTATGAAGAAAATGACAATGGAGAGACAAGTTATCAAATCCTCTGGGACACAGCTAAAGCCATTCCGAGAGGAAAGTTTATCTCCATAAATGCCTATAACGAAAAGTCAAAAAGATCACAAATAGATAATCTAATGAAACGACTCAAAGAGCTGGAAAAGAAGAACAGACCAACCCCAAACCCAACAGAAGAAGTGAAATCAACAAGATCAAATCAGAACTAAATGAAATTGAAAACAGGGAAGCTATTCAGGAGATTAATAAAACAAAAAGTTGGTTCTTTGAAAAAATAAACAAAATTGACACGCCTTTGGCTAAGCTAACAAAAAGCAGGAAAGAGAAATGTCTAATAAGCTCCATCAGGAACCAAAAAGGAGATATCACAACTGATCCCAAAGAGATACAAGATATAATTTATGAATACTACAAAGACCTTTATGCACACAAACTGGAAAATGTGGAGGAAATGGACAAATTTCTAGAAACACACAGCCTCCCTAGGCTCAACCAGGAAGAAATAGATTTCCTGAACAGACCAATCTCAAGAGCTGAAATAGAAACAGCAATTAAAAATCTCCCTAAAAAGAAAAGTCCCGGTCTAGATGGTTTCACACCCGAATTTTACCACACTTACAAAGAAGAACTAGTACCTATCTTGCAGAAACTATTCCACAACATCGAGAAGAACGGAAACCTCCCCGACACCTTTTATGAAGTGAATATTACTCTGATACCAAAACCAGGAAAGGATGCAACAAAAAAAGAAAATTACAGACCAATATCCCTAATGAATATAGATGCAAAAATTTTCAACAAAATCTTACCTAACCAAATCCAGACGCTTATCAAAAAAATAATCCATCATGACCAAGTGGCCTTCATCCCAGGGATGCAGGGATGGTTCAACATACGTAAATCTATAAATGCAATTCACCACATAAAAGGAAGCAAAAACAAAGACCACATGATTCTTTCAATAGATGCAGAAAAAGCTTTTGACAAAATTCAACACCCTTTCATGATACGAACACTTAAGAAAATAGGCATAGAAGGGACACACCTAAAAATGATACAAGCCACATACGACAGACCCATAGCCAACATCATACTGAATGGGGAAAAATTGAAAGCATTCCCACTTAGAACTGGAACCAGACAAGGCTGCCCACTATCTCCACTTCTATTCAACATAGTGCTGGAAGTCCTGGCTACAGCAATCAGACAGGAAAGTGGAACTAAAGGTGTCCAAATAGGGGCAGAAGAGATCAAACTTTCACTGTTTGCTGATGATATGATATTATATTTAGAAAACCCCAAAGATTCAACCAAGAAACTCCTGGAACTGATAAATGAATTTAGTAAAGTCTCAGGATACAAAATCAATACACAGAAATCAGAGGCATTCATATACGCCAACAACAATCTAATTGAGAACCAAATCAAAGACTCAATACCCTTCACAATAGCAACAAAGAAATTAAAGTACCTAGGAATATACTTAACCAAGGAGGTAAAGACCTCTACAGGGAGAACTATGAAACACTGAGGAAGGAAATAGCAGAGGATGTAAACAGATAGAAATCCATTCCATGCTCGTGGATCGGCAGACTCAACATCATTAAAATGTCTGTACTACCCAAACTGATCTATAGATTCAATGCAATACCTATTAAAATCCCATCAGCATTCTTCACAGATATAGAAAAAATAATTTTACGCTTTGTATGGAACCAAAGAAGACCCCGAATATCAAGAGCAATTCTAGGCAACAAAAACAAAATGGGAGG
>VSMD01037529.1:0-20163 GCA_008750895.1 Mirza zaza
GGGGCCATGGGGGGCCGTGGGGGGTGCCAGCGTTTGGGAAGTTGGCAGGTGCTGGGACCTCACTGCGTTTGCACCTGTGTTAGTTCCTACCTGCGATGGATCCGCATATCCGACCATTCTCGTTGTTTTAAGGTGTTTATGCTCCTCACCGGGGGGTTTTTGTCCTGGGAGCTGACTGTCTTGCTGCCAGGATTATAAATTAGGGAAATTTCCAAACTGAGTTGGGCTGGGCTCCAGGTTTCTTTCAGTGCATGCTCGTATAGTTTATTTAGCGAGGTCAATTATCCTTAGCTCAAATAAAAATGCTCTCTGCATCATCGCTCTACGTTTTAAACTCACTTAACGGAATGTCCCTCACGGAGCGTTTATGGTGGTGACGGCAGTTTTGACTCCTATTGACGGGGAGGGGGGCGGGGGGGTCCTGCTCGTGCCCGGGGGGCTCCACGAAAGTTGGATGGTCCACGTGGGTGACAAGGGCTGGGGGTGCTTCGGTCCGATGGCGCTTCCAGTGTGCTGGCAACTAACACTGTAAACTTCAAGTCGCAGTTAAGTGACGTGCCCACCCCAGGCATTCAGCCATTGCCGAGGGGTCAGCAGGTACGTGCTGTGGCTCACCACGCCGGGTGTGGTCGCTTTCTCAGGAGTAGACGATACTTTATACACGGAGAACATAGCGCCTCGCGGGGGCTGCCAGTAATAGTTCTGCAGCGTCTCTGAGGAGCTCGAGGCTGGGAGACTGTTTGGGGGTTTGGGTGCACGTCGAGCAGGGTTGGGGGGCTGTCCCAGAACCGTAAAGCTAGAAGGGGGTTCAAACACGGTTAAATCAGTCTCCTCGACCAACTAGACCGTCACTGGTCAAACGGCATTCTGCATTTTTCCTCCATTCTGGTAAAAAGAAGTTCCCTTTTCCTTAGAACATTTTTAAATTTTAAAGTCTAGGTCAGAGAATGGGCCTAATGTAGAATTTCTGTGATTAATTTGCAAACTGTTGTCAGCCTAAAGGACTAATAATAAGGCCACGTGGTGATGTCCCGGAGGTGTCTTCGGTGAGCCCAGACGCTGGCTTCTCCCTGCAGACTCGAGAGACGCCTGGGAGCCTCCAGGAAAGGGCAGGATAGAGGCGGCCCCCCAGTGTGGCACACGTGGCACATAGCTCACGTGGCACATAGCTCACATGGCAGGTGGCACACAGAGGAGCCCTGCAAGGGGGCAGAACAGGCGGTAGCCGAAAGATGCATCTGCAACCGGCACCCCAGCCACGTTCCTGGGGCGTGGACGGAGACAACGCCCTCGGCAGGTGTGTGTCGGGCCACGGCATTGCCGGCTGGACCTGGGTGAACTCTGTTTCTGTCACCGGCAGGCAGACACGGCTTTCTCGCATCTGTGCCCGAGGGGAGCATGGGAGTGGGGTTTGCTGCCGTCTATTCTGAGGAAAGCACAGGAGAGCTCTCAGCGGGGCCACGACCCTGCATCCCACTTACAGCTTTGTCACCGTCACATCTTCACAGTTTATGTTTGCGTGAGACTCACACAACATCACCATGGGGCCAGGGCATTGCCGGTTCCCGTTTCTCAGATCGGGACGACGAGGCCAGAGAACAGAGTGACCTGCGGTGCCTGGGGTGGCGTAAGGCCGCACGGAGCCCCGCTGCCTCTGCCGGCTGGTGGCCGTGGTCAGGGTGGAGTGTGGACTTTAGAAGGCGTGTTCCCGCCGGGCGGGGCGTGGCTGAGCAGGTGCTTTGCAAAGTTCTGGGATTCGGTTTGGAGGTCGGGCCCCTCAGTTGGCCCCGTGAAAGTGTCAGGCACGAAACCACTACGACGTGCGGCAGCCGGGTCGCAGTGAGACCTGCTGAGTGAACAGACACTCCGTGGCCGCCGTCGGGGCAGGCGGGCTGTGGGTGGCGATGTTCTTCCCACGTGACTAGAAGCCACGGCACTGAAAGTATTATTTCCAACTAGATAGGTGGCCTCACGCCATCGTATTTCCAAGGACACTTCAGACTAAAACGCCACCACTCATCACCGAGGCAGCTGAAATGGAATGAAGACATACGGCGGGAGTGTTGCCAGGATGCAGGCCAAGACAGTATGGCTGGGATGACGTGGCTGGGGCGACGTGGCTGGGACAACATGGCTGAGACAATGTGGCCAAGATGACATGGCTGAAATGACGTGGCCGAGATGGTGTGGCTGGGGGGTGATGTGGCTGAGACGACGTGGCTGGGGCGACGTGGCTGGGATGGCGTGGCTGAGACGACGTGGCCAAGATGACATGGCTGAAATGACGTGGCCGAGATGGTGTGGCTGGGGGGTGATGTGGCTGGGATGACGTGGCTGGGATGACGTGGCAAGGGCCACAGCTCCTTCTGCTCTCACCTGTGGCTCCTCAGGAGTCCTCAGCACCTCTAGGCCATGCACTGCTCTTCCCCGCACACAGCACACCACAGAACACGCTCCGTGGCGCCCACCAGCCTGGGGATGGTGCCCGGCGCCTCCTCCGCAAAGCCCTCCCTGACTGCGAGTCCAGGGAGGGTCTCCTCCTGCAGCCCCTGGCGTCACAGCCCCTGAAAACCCAACATGCGCCATCGCCGTCACTGCTGGCCGTCACCAGGCCCAGCTCCAGGGCCCTGCGAACTCTGGGAAGCCTGGCCCCGTGGGTCCCGTCTGACCCGCATTCCCGGCACGTGGCGGGGGCCGACACGGGAGGTAAGAGGTGACCAGAGGCCGAGCAGACTAGAACAATAACAGCGACGACAGCTGGCCATCACCCCGCACATGGGGGCACAGTTCTGAAGGCTCGTGCCAAGCGCAGTGTCTGATTCAATCTTCACAGCAACCGAGAAGTGGGTCCTGTTAGTACCGTCCCACAGATGAGGAAACTGAGGCACAGGGAGATTGAGCGGTTTGCCAGGTCACGCACTGAGTAGGCTGAGGCCAGGACGGGAAGCCGGGCGCCCTGACCCAGTGCTGGGGCCCCTGTGATCGGCGTCTGGAAGTCCCGGAGGAACTCAGGTGACGTCTGTGCTGTGCTCTCTCCCACCTGAGCTCCTCTGAAGAAGTGTTTCCTGGTCCCGGGTTCTGGGGCCTGTCGTGGCACCGTGGGCAGCCTGGTGGTCCGTGTACCGGGCAGGCTGTGGAGGTTCAGACTCTCCCGTGTGGCTCCCCCAAAAGCCTTCACAGACGCCGGGACTCGTGGCTCCTGGCAGGCTCGGCCACAGCGCAGCCAGCGTGGCTCAGTCACTCCTGCATGCGGA
Organism: Mirza zaza; assembly: GCA_008750895.1. Taxonomy (NCBI): domain Eukaryota; kingdom Metazoa; phylum Chordata; class Mammalia; order Primates; family Cheirogaleidae; genus Mirza; species Mirza zaza. Next base: position 3,255 of record VSMD01037529.1, read on the forward strand.
CGTGACCTTCTCTGGTTTGTCCGGGTTCAGTGGGGTATGCGGGGGCCTCCATCCATGGAACCCGTGGGCCCTGGCTCAGCCCCCGCACCACCCTGCCCCCACCTGCAGGAAAGTCTGGCCTCGCCCCCACTTCCTACCTGTCGGGGCCGTTTGCTGTGCGCAGACTTGGTGGCCGTCTCTTAGAGCCAGGTGCCCAGCCCGGCCAGAGCACCTGCCCCAGGTGTGGGCGAGTCCTCGGCCTGCAAAGCCAGTGGCCCGGGCGGTGGGGACCCCTGTCTGCTGTGGGGGCAGCTTTTCCTCCCCTGCAGGGGGAGTCCACAGGCACCAGCCCTCCCGGGCCCTGTGTTCAGGCCTTCCTGTCCGCTGGGCACAGAGCGGGGCTGAGTTGTTTGGACGTTTATCTCGGCCTCCTCCTTTTCTAAAACAATGCAGACCTGCGAGGAGACTGGGCACCCCTCGCGGCAACGGGACACGCGCGAGCGGGAGTCGCGGGGCTGGCGAAGCCGTTGCCGGGCCGTGCTGACCTGGCCACCTCTGGCCTGCTCAGGCCTTCACAGTCCCGGAGGTCTGAGCGGACTCGCGGTCATGAGCAGAGCGCTGAGAGTCTGTGGTTTCTTCAGGCACTCCCTGGCGTCGGCAAGCCCTCAGGAAGGCCACGCCGGGTCGGAGAGCCGTGTGATCTCTGCGGCACAGCGCTTGTGGGGGTCAAGGTTGATGGCTCTCGTCTGAGGGCATCCCCTGCCGAGCGCCTCGCAGACGGGAGCCCTTCTGACCCTCATAGCCACGCGCTGTCACGTCCCTTCCTAACGCGAAAAGATCAGCCTCAGAGACCGATTCGCCTTAGATGATTCGCCCAAGTTCACATAAAGTTTGGGGTCCTTTGCCCTGTTGTCCAGGTGGGAAAAAGTTAAACTAAAATAAAAAATAAAAGCTCGTGGTCAAGCAGGAACCTCGGTCTAGGGCTGAGCCTGGTTGGTGCACTGCGCTCGCCATGGGTGTTGGGGAGAAGAGAAATCCAGGTTTTCCTGTGATTCCTCCGCGTTCCTACTCACAGGATAGTCGCGTGGCTGCGTTGATTCATTTTTCAGTGAATAAATCCCAAACCTTTCGGTTCTTCCCTAGAGCATCCCACCCCCGGAGGGTGAGTCTGGGTCCCGTAGGTCTTACCCTCTGGCCGGGTCTCGCTGGTTTTCTGCATAAACCGTGTTAAGCCTCAGAGGTTACCGCGGAGACATTTCCTAGTATGATTTTCCCCCAAATCCGGCGGCGTTCCACGTGCGTGGGGGGCGGTGAATGGGCCACGAGTGCTGGCGCCGGCCACCTGATTGGAATCATCCCTGATGCACGTGCTGCTCCTGTCTGTTCTGCTTTGGTTGTAATATTCTGGGGAAACTTGGGTTGTTTTTTTTTGAAAAGCAACTCGTCGTTCGAAAACAATCTGCAAGCTAACGCGTGCCTGAAGCATGTGTGCAGAAGGAAGTAGAGCTGCAAGTGTGGTTTTCTCCTGTCTGCCTTTCTCCCTGCGTCAGATGCCTCTCATCCCCACGGTGGCCCCCACGTCCACGTTTTCCTCTCTGTCCCCTCCCAGTGCCACGATAATCCTCGGTCACCACTTCCCCGAGGGACCGAGGGCTGACGGAGGGCTCCAGCCCAGGGGGGTTCCGTCCCAGGCACCCGCGTCTCACCCGCTGGTCAGCAAGCCCCGGATGAAACAGCCCAGGACCCGGTCGTGTGTCCCCGAGAGCTGAGCGGAGAGGGACTGGCTTCCACGTGGTGTCTGCGGCTTTGGGAAGATCTTTAAAGCCAAGGAGAAGGGCAGCCTGGGCGCCAGGGAGCGTGAAAATATGTGGGCGTGTCTCGTGATCTTCAGCCGCTGCCTCGGGTGGGAGCGGAGAGGCTCCAAGATATGACACCCGGCCGGGCGGGCGGGAGGCGTGGCGGAGCTTTGGCTGTGATGCATTTTCAGCTCTTCTGTTGGGCTCAGATTCTCTCGTGAACTTTTTCTTTATGTCGTCGTATTTTGAGGACTCGGGTTTTAGGGTTACGTTTTCACTGGGCAGAGGGTGGAATTCACTGATCCATCACTTCCGGATCCTTCCGGGGAGGTGGTCCCTTGGTACGAGGTGCTAGGATCACCCAGGCTGAGCCCGGCAAGGGACACTTGGCCAGTCCTGAGGACCTCAGCCACGTGTCCGAAGCCACGTGGCATCGGGCTGGGTGGGGTGTCGCACCACGGCCAGGCAGAGGCTGAGCGTGCCCCTCATGGTGCGTTTAAACATCACTCGTGGAAGGAAGGAAGATAGTCTGGCAGTGACACCCTGGAGTTAGTAGGGTGTCACACTAAGACCTTCCTTACGTCCGTAGCCCTTTCCTGGCTGAACAGCGCTGCATGGCTCACACGCCACGTTTCCTTTGCCCGCTCACACGGCGACGGCCGTGTAAGTTGCTTCACATCTTTGCGGTTGTGGATGGCGCTGTGATAAACGTGCACGCGCAGGTGTGTTTTTTATAAAGTGACTTCTTTTCCCTTGCACAGACACGCAGCAGTGGGATTGCTGGGTCGGATGGCAGGTCTGCATTCAGCTCTTTGAGGAGTCTCCACGCTGTTCTCCACGGCGCCACGCTAATTTACATTCCCGCCGGCAGCGTGCAAGCGTTCCCTTCTCTCCGCGTCCCCGCCAACATCTGCTGTTCTTGACTTCTGATAACAGCCGTTCTGATGGCTGCAGGGACGGCGCCTCGTAGGAAAGGATGAAATGGTGTATTTTGCAGGGACGTGGAGGAGGCCGTTATCTTAAGTGGAATCAGTCAGGCAGAGTCAAACACTGCGTGTTTGCACTCACGCGTGGGGGCCAAACCGTGTACACACGGGCCCTGGGGGTGGAGCAAGAGGGGGGAGGGAGGGGAAACCACGGGGCAGCTACAACACCCACCACGAGGACGGCAGGTGCTCTGCCTGCCCAGACTGCAGCCACGAAACGTGGTCATGTAGCGAAACGGCTCTTGTACCCCCTGAGTCTGTTAAAAATGAAACGAATGATAAATCCAGAAACTTCAGCCCTGGGTGGTCCACTCAGGCAGGCAGGTCCGGTTCCCTGTTCTGTCCTCGCTGCGTGTGGTTCTGCTCGTTCTGCTTTGCGTGGGGCTCGGGACGTGTTCTGGGAAGAGAAAGAAACACGAAAGGAGGGTTTTGACACGCTGGTGGTGGTGCGGTTTCCGTGTGTCAGTGCACAGTGTAGGGTCCCCTCCCCCCAAGCAGCTGCCATTCTAACTAGAAAGAAAGTACACCTGCGAGGGCCTCCATATTCACTCTAGAATATTCCATTTGCTGGCAGAGTAGCATCCACTGGCCCCTTTCTTACATCTGTAGGGCGGGTGGGGTGTGTGACGTGTGTAGGCGGCGGGGGAGCGTGTACCTGCGCTGTGCGTGTGCGTGTCCATGCATGTGGTCTGCGTGTGCGTGTTCACACTCTCAGGACCCGCTAAACTCCTTGTGCCAGGCCAGGCCGTCCTCTCTCCCGCGTGAGCGCCAAGCACCTGCGGGGCGCCGACTGCGGGCGTCCCAGGCCCGGCGCTGGCCCGCGAATCTGACCCGGGGCGGGAGGGTGGGACGGGGGAGGCCACGCGGGCGCCGTGGGCCCCGCCCGAGGCTTCCCCGACGCCGCTGACCCCTGCTCTGCCCCTGCAGGAGCTGTGCCGCCAGCGCATGGCCGCGCGGCCGCCGGACCGCGCCGAGGGCCCGCACGTGTCCCGCATCAACAGCGTCTCGTCCCAGTTCAGCGACGCGCCCGCGCCCAGCCCCTCCGCGCGGAGCAGCACCTCGTCCTGGTCGGAGGAGCCCGTGCAGCCCAACATGGACATCTCCACCGGCCACATGATCCTGGTAAGGCCACGCACCGCGCAGGGTCAGGCGGGCGCCTCCCCACGCCTGCCGCCCGGGGTCACCGTGTTGCCACCTGGGGTCACCGCGCTGCCCGGGCTCCATGGCCGCGGGGCTGGCGGAGACACTGCCGCCCGGGGTCACCGTGTTGCCCGGGCTCCGTCGCTGCGGGGCTGGCGGAGACGCTGCCGCCCAGGGTCACCGTGTTGGGGTCACCGCGCTGCCCGGGCTCCGTGGCCGTGGGGCTGGCGGAGACGCTGCCGCCCGGGGTCACCGTGTTGCCGCCCGGGGTCACCACACTGCCCAGGCTCCGTGGCCGCGGGGCTGGCGGAGACGCTGCCGCCCAGGGTCACCGTGTTGCCGCCCGGGGTCACCACGCTGCCCGAGCTCCATGGCCACGGGGCTGGCGGAGACGCTGCCGCCCGGGGTCACCGTGCTGCCGCCTGGGGAGCGGATGGGCGGGGACCCCTCCACCCCGTGAGCAGGACGTTGGCTCTCGGACCTGTGCTTCCTCCGCCCGGAGCACGGAGCCCACACGCGTCTCGTCCATGTGAGGCCGGGCCCCGGCTCCTTCGTTTTCAGTGGTGAGAACGCATATGGGTGAGCGCCTGCTGCATGCGCTGCCCTGTCCGGCCCTGGGCTCCCAGCCCTCCCCCACCCCAGCCCCCAGCTCCCCGCGCATGGCTGGGATGAGTGCCGCTCGCCGCTGCCGTCGCTGCGGTGGGGACGGGGCTCGGCCTCACGGGGCGGTTCTGGCGGCGCCAGCGCAGACGCGGGGCGTGGCCTCGGCTGTGCGTGCCTTTCCGCACAGGAGTGGGGACACAGGTTGGGGGCCGGGCCTCGCCTCCCAACCACCACCGACACCCAGGTTTTCCTGGACATGTGTTTGCCACGCAGGAGGTCCTGGACGTTCCCACCACGGCGTCGGCCACGCGGCGACTGTGGGGCCGAAACTCGGGGCCCCCGCGGGTAAGAGGCGGGTGCGGCCAGCACGCCTGGGGCCAGAGTCACGCTCTCATGGTGGTTCTCGTGGAGAGAGGCCCCGCGAGGCGTCAAACGCGCGTGTTTTTGGGAACCTTTTCTGCCCGACTATCTAATCACCATCTAAGAGGCCAGAAAACCAGTATTTTCACTGAAAAGCCTCATTGCAGACGCGCGCGAGCCCCCAGCCCTGCTCGGAGCAGACGGACACATGCGCGGTGGTCCCCGAGAACTCGAGACGGCGCCCCGGAGCCTGGCGTCCCCGGGCTGCACCTGGGGACGGGCCCTCACCTGCCGCCCCTCCCAGCGTGGGCGGGGCCGGGCCCAGACCGCCCGCGACACGCTCCCGCGCCCGCTCTGTGGACAGGTGGACACGCAGGTGTAGACGGCGTGTGCTCGTGTAGCGGCGCACTAGGCTCCCCCACCACGTGCCCGTCCTTGACTGGGCAGAGCCTCCGCGCTCAGACCTCACCGCTCGGACCTCCCCGCTCGGACCTCCCCGCCGGGACCTCGCCGCTCGCACCTCGCCGCTCGGACCACGGCTTCACTGCGGGTCAGCTCTTCAGAGACCATTGGCTTTTGTCCCTTGCATGAAGGCGCCGAGACCAAAAGTCCAGATCGGCGGCGGGATTCGGTGTCAGGCCAAACAGGGCGGACCAGACGCTGGCGCTCCCCTGAAGGGTCAGCGGAGGGAGGTCCGTGGGGAGGGCACCCGTGTTCTGATACTTTGGTGTTTCAACACACATGAGTTACACCTCCGTGATGTCTTAAGCCCTGTTGGCACGTGAAAAGACTCATTGTTCATACAAACTGTGTCTGGCCATCCGTGTGTGTGATGGCAACTCTGGCAGCAAGCTCAGTGGCTACTTTTGATCGAAATATCTGAACCACAAGAACAGCTCAGTCTGATAGGAGACATTGAACATGACGGCCCCTGCCATGGCCCCTGCCACAGCATCTACCACAGTGTCTGCCACGGCCTCTGCCCACGGCTACATGTCTGCCACGGCCCCTGCCACGGCCCCTGCCCACGGCATCTGCCACGAAGTCTGCCACGGCATCTGCCATGGCCCCTGCTACAGTGTCTGCCACGGCCCCTGCCACAATGTCTACCACAACCTCTGCTACAGTGTCTGCCATGGCCCCTGCCACAGCGTCTGCCACGGCCTCTGCCCACGGCATCTGCCACGAAGTCTGCCACAGCATCTGCCACAGCCCCTGCCACAATGTCTACCACAACCTCTGCTACAGTGTCTGCCATGGCCCCTGCCACAGCGTCTGCCACGGCCTCTGCCCACGGCATCTGCCACAGCCCCTGCCACAGTGTCTGCCACGGCCTTTGACAGCCCCTGCCACGGCGTGCTTCCAGACACACGCTCCCCACCTCGCCTATTGCAGTGCAGGGCCTGGGGTCACATCCGGACCCCATGTGTCAGTGCGGCCACCCCCCTGGACTCCACGCACACTTGGTAAACTGGAGGGCGCTGGGTCTTCCTCAGTAGTCAATGCTGTTGGGAAAATGAATGTTGCCAGGCGTGTTTCCCTGACTCAAGCGTGCGGGCAGCTGCCAGCAGGGGTCAGGTGGATATGCAGAGACGTGGGGACCTGCTTGTGCCCGGACCTCTGCCTGTCTGCTCTTCTCTCAGTGGGTCTGATTCTCTTTCTTTTGACCTAAGCCTGCAGAGGGCTTCCACGCCTCCCGCCACGTGGTGTCCCGCCTCAGCACAGGAGCCGAGAGGCCTGTACATACGTGCGGTGAGCGTTTTTGCCACAATCCTCACCCACTAAACGCAGATGGGATGACTCGTCCCATCGGCTCAGAAACTCCAGGCCGGTTCCCACGGGCAAGGCCACTCGAGCGTGTGCGGGTGAGGCAGGGTGGCGTGCGGAGGGGTGCTCCTGCCCTCCCCAGCACAGGCTGCAGAAGACCTGCGTGTGTCGGTGCCACAGGGACAGCTGGGGTGACCGACCTTCCCTCTCACCAGAGCCATAAGGAAGGTCGTTCTGGGGTGCTTGGCCACTGGACCTGCCGTGCGGAGACACCCGTGTTTATCAGACAGCGAACGCGGCGGTCTTGCCCGGCGCCGTGGCGAGGAGTCAAGACTGTCAGATGACTATGCCGCGTCCAAGCAAGTCCCAGGAGCCGACGTTCCCCGAGTCCGGCTGCCTCTGTGCAGACGGGGCAGAAAGTGGCATTTGGACAGAAAGGTGCGATGAAGCACACAGCGAAAGCTGATTCCACACTCGAACCCAGGTGGCAGCAGGGACTGTCCCAAAGAGTAGGAGGGGTCGGCCAGGTCACCAGGAACACGCTGACCGCCCAAGACTGTGGCCATGTGCAGACCTGGTGCACGTCAGCAAGGGACACGGCAATGTGGGGGCCACGTGGCCCAGACGCCAGAGCCAGCGTGTTTCCCTGAGATGCAGGGCCCCTGCCCGGGGTGTCACCACCAAGCGAGCGGAGAGCCATGACTTCAGAACCTGATGGTGAAGGTGCCTCTGGGGCGGCGAGCAAAGGAGACAGGCGGCCGGTGGGGAGGCTTCCCGCAGGAGGAGGGGTCTCCCGGGAGACAGGAGGCCGGATGGCGAGGCCACATCGGCTGTGTAGCCGCCGAGGAGACTGGCCACTGGATTGTCGCGGAGCCATCGCCAGGAAGAGGGACATCATGGACTGCAGGGGGCTGAGCTGCCTGCGCAGGTGTCCTGGCAGCGGCAGGGCGCGGGCAGGGCACACCTGCCCCAGAGACGCAGGGACGGCTGGGAGACCCCCACGGTGGGGCACACGGAATCTCTCGGAGGGCGGTGGGCAGCCCTCCCTCCGCGCCCCGAGCCCACTCTCCCCCGCCCAGGCCGCAGGCGGTCGGGCCCAGAGACGGAGCACGGGCTCCGGGCCCACACGCAGGACGGCAGGCGGAGCGGCGGCGCCGTCAGCCCGTGTGTGCCTGGGCAGGCCCTGCCGTCTCCCCGCCGCTCGCCCGCAGCAAAATTCGCCCACCGGGAGAGGCTCGGGGCGCAGAGTTGGCGCTGGGCGGGGCCTTCGCCTCCCGGATCCGGGCAGAGTCCTTCGCTCCACGCTCCCTCTGTTTCTGCGCTCTGCTTCCGTCTCTTTGTTTTGCCTTGCCTCTTTCTCTTAGAAAGCGCCTTCTAAAAATTCCGGTTTCCTTTCAATGGAACAGGGAGAGAAAACGGGCCTCATCCACAGGGAAAACCGCCCGGAACGTCTCCTGCCCTGGCGTCCGGCAGCCCAGGCGCGGAGGGAAGGGCGGGCCCAGGACGGGGTGCGGGGCCGCGAGGAGAAGGGGGGTCGCGGCTCAGGGTGCGTGCAGGAGGTGGAGGCGGGAGGTGGAGCAGCGTGGTGGGGGGCTCCGGTCGGGAACCTCAGGTCTCCGTGTCTGGGCCACGGCGGGCGAGCGGGGCTCCAGACTCTGGAAAGCAGGTGGCGTCACTGAGGCAGCGTGGAGCTTCCGCAGATAAAAGTGGAGGCGTTTTAGACGTGGGGACGCGGCCCCTCGGGAAACTCTCTCCCGTCCTGCCGAGGGGTAAAGAGCCGTCACCGACTTCGTTTTCTAAAGATCTGTGTCTGCGTCCCCTCGGCTGTCAGAAGAGTGACGTGTCCGAGACGTGCACGTGTGTCAGTCGAGAGCACTCGACTGCCTGAGAGTCTCCAATCGCGTGGGAGTCCACGTGAATCCTGGCATAAGAGTGCAGGCAGATACGCGTGCCCGGACAGGGGCCCCTCCCGGGGCACCTCACGAGGAGACGTGTTGGCGTAGCCAGGACGAGCCGGGGAACATTCTTCGGAATTTGGGAATGTCAAGAAAAAAGTTGGCTTAATGCTTTCTCCATTAGACCTAAAGAATATAGAATTAATTCAGGAAAATGGCACCAAATACTTTTTAAAAAATGCGTCTTCATACGCCGGTTTCTCTCCAGATTGTATGAATCTTTCGCCTTTTTAAAAAATGCGTCTTCGTGCATGTTGGTGACATGATGTGGACCGCGGCCCCGGCCTTTCCTCGGTTCCCCTAAGGCGCGGCACTGAAATGGGCGCATCTTCCCGAGTTTGCCTGGCGCCGCCGTCCTACGCGCCCAGTGAGGGAGGGGCTGTCGTGGGAGTTGAGAGGTAAACTGAGGGCTCTGACGTAAAGACACGAGAAGTGACAAGTCACAGTGTTGCAAATGGTGGCCAAACTTCCCAGTCACAGGGAACCGAAGGCGGCTGATGAACTTGGATTCGCCAGTGGCGTTTGCCGCGGGCCCACAGGCGTCCAAGATGGACAGGTGCCACAAGGCTGGGACCACCTGGGTTGCGGGGCTCTGGCCGCCGATCACCGGCCCTCTTTGTGGCCATGCCCGCTGAGGGCTGTTTACTCTGTGACTTGGGCACTGGCATGATCGCTCTCTCTTCCGATATTCATCCCTGGGGCTCCTTGGCTCATCCCGATTCACACTTGTCGATGGCGTAAGGAGGCGCTTGCCTGGGAGGCTTCCTGGAGGTGGCAGCAGAAAGGGCCCCTGGTGGCCTTGGGCAGGGCACGTCCCTGGCTGCAGCTCTGCATCTCCAAACTTCGTACCTGGTATTTCTAGAGGGTTCCCATTCCCTTGTTCATTCACGGTTGACGGCACAGATGGCCGCGCGCTCAGGATGAAGCGAAACGGGCTGCCGAGAGTTCGGCTCCGGCCGAGCAGCTGTTTTGACGGGCTCTCGCTCACCGAGGCGTCCTCCAGGCCTAGTGCCGTGTTTCCCCAAAAATAAGACCTAGCAGGATGTCTAATCGTTTGCGCAATAGAAGCCCTACCCCGAAAACAAGCCCTAGTGACGGGTGTGGCTACGCAGCGCGTCTGCACAACCCGTGCATGTCGTCGCGGAGCGGGAAAGAAGACGAGCAGCCCTTCTCACCTGCCCCGTGAGAGCTCTAGTGCTCCACAGGAGACACTGGGGCTGATAGTTCTAAAGGAAATAGAGTCGCAAGAAATTCAGGATGGAATTCGGGGTTTTGAGAGGTACGATGATGTTCCAGAAGAAGACGACTCAACTCTATTTGAATAAATGTAGATGGTTGTACCGTACTTAAAAGAAATAACACATCCCCTGAGAATAAGCCCTAGGGTATCTTCTTGAGGAAAAATAAATATAAGACCCCGTCTTATTTTCGGGGAAACACGGTAGTTGAGCCCAGCCTGGGGTGGCCCTTCCCCCGCCCACGGGACACGTGTTTGCAGACACAACGTGACGTGGTGGTTCCTTCTGTCTGGACGCCGCCACCGCCTTTCACGGCTCGGGATTGGAGGGAGTCTTTCTGCTTGGATGCTGTTCCTGTTGGAATTCTGCGGGATCTTTAGGTCACAGGTTCCCGGGGTGGGACGGTGCTCGGCCCCGCCATCCGGCGAGCGGGTGGGCTGTGACCCGCTCTCTCGGCAAGTCCCTATTGGGGGCGTCCTTCTCCAGCCGCAGCCGCGGGAACCCAGGCGTCCGGGCGGGGTGTCCTGAGCCCGCCGAGAATCCCCGAGGCAGAAGCTGGGCTGGGGCAGCCTATCGGGGGTGAGAGGAGCGGCCACACGCAAGAGCCACAGCCTGTGAGACCACATGTCCTGCCGAGCACGTGGCGGCTGACAGCCCCACAGCCACCCAGAGAGGCGCCTGCGTCCCCCAGTCTCGGAGCGTCGCCGCTGGCAGGCGGGAAAGGTGGTCCCCACGTGGGGTAGGTTTACGTCTCTCTTCCCACGCGTGAGCTGGAGCACGTTTCGTGTTTGGGGCCGTCCGTGGCTCTGCCCGCGGGTGGTTTTTGAGTGTCCCTGGGGGCTGCCCGCCCCACCCGAAGCCTGCTGTGCAAGAGTCCCCCCTCACAGCTGGCCGCAGCACTGCACTGCCATGGCAACCTCGCCTGTCCCCTCCACCACCATCACCCCGGGCGCAGGGCGGTCCCCGACTGGGCGAGGTTCCAGGAAGAGCTCTGGGAGGCCACGCCAGGCTGGCCACGGGCGATGCCCGCAGGAGGGCGGGAGGGGTCCGTGTCGCCAGCACGCGTGTTCCTCATGAGCGAGGGCGGCACACCGGTGCTGTGGCTCAGGGACGCGTCGCAGCCACGCGTGTTCCCTGTGTGTGAGGGCGGCACGCGGGTGCTGTGGCTCAGGGACACATCGCGGGCACTCGTGTTCCCCATGTGCAAGGGCGGCACGTGGGTGCTGTGGCTCAGGGACGCGTCACGGGCACGCGTGTTCCCGTGTGCAAGGGCGGCACGCAGGTGCTGTGGTGCAGCGCAAAGACTTCGGTGTGAACGTGTGAAGACTGCGCGCTGGTGTCAGGGACGCAGCCCCCCCCGGGAGGGCACAGGCTGCACAAGTGCGCACTGGTGTCCCCCCAGCTGGAGGCCGGGGTGGGGTGGGGTAGGGTGGGCACAGAGGGCGGGGCGAGGTGAGGGGGCACGGCGGGGCGGGGCGGGGGTGGGGGCTGGCAGCTCCACAGAGGCCCTGCTTGGCTGGTGCGTGTCTTCCGCATCCCAGGCCTCGCTCCTGCGGACCTGCCTGGCGCCTCCTCTCCTGGGACGCGGTTGGATGGGATGTGGTCCCGCCGACGGCCTCGTTTGAACTCAGTCACTCTTTAAAGCCTTTGTGCACAGATGAGGGTGCGTCCTGGGGGGCTGGGGTCGGGGGTCCCGCGTACGGATTTGGGGGACACAGTTCAGCCCGTGACAGGAACTGACGCTGGCAGCTTAAAGCGAGTGACGGCCCGGCCATCCCTGCACAGCCTGGCAGTGTGCTCCTCCCGTCTCCCACACACCGGCTCTGCGGTCCGCACGGCGAGGGGCTGGCGGCCATCCCGGTCTAGCGCTCACGCCGAGTCCGGCGCTGCGTGTTGCCTGCCACTTACGGAGCGTGTCCCGCCGTAAGTCGAGGGACGTCCTGAACCCAGGCCACCTGTGCAGCGTCGAGTTGGAAGTCCTGCGTGGGCCGCGTGAGTCGGGGCTGTCTGTGCATGTTAGTCCTGCGTGGGCCGCGTGAGTCGGGGCTGTCTGTGCATGTTAGTCCTGCGTGGGCCGCGTGAGTCGGGGCTGTCTGTGCATGTTAGTCCTGCGTGGGCCGCGTGAGTCGGGGCTGTCTGCGTGTTCACCAGCCGGTGCAGTCGGACACCTGGTCTCGGGGAGGTGGGGAGGTCCCGACAGTCTACGGGGGAAACAAGGGCAGGACACAGGCACTCACCGGTGACACGCCAACCCCCAGCCGTGGCGGCGGCTTGTTTAGAGGAGGCCGGCCGCAAGCCCTGACCCCTCTTGAAAATCATTTCTTCTTCACCATTTCCGTGGTTGGTGGCCCTTCTCATAGAGGGCAGAGTGGGGGCGACACAGAGCAGGTAAAGTCAAGCCCCCAACTCACAGGCACTGAATGGAGCGGAATGGTCGGACACTAGTTTGGTGGTTGAGCCGTCCGTGGAATGGCGGTCAGTTTGGAGGCTGAGCCGTCCGTGGAATGGCGGTCAGTTTGGTGGCTGAGCCGTCTGTGGAATGGTGGTCAGTTTGGAGGCTGAGCCGTCTGTGGAATGATGGTCAGTTTGGAGGCTGAGCCGCCCGTGGAATGGTGGTCAGTTTGGAGGCTGAGCCGTGTGTGGAATGATGGTCAGTTTGGAGGCTGAGCCGTCTGTGGAATGATGGTCAGTTTGGAGGCTGAGCCATCCATGGAACGGTGGTCAGTTTGGTGGCTGAGCCATCCGTGGAATGGCGGTCAGTTTGGTGGCTGAGCCGTCTGTGGAATGGTGGTCAGTTCGGTGGCTGAGCCGTCCGTGGAATGGTGGTCAGTTCGGTGGCTGAGCCATCTGTGGAATGGTGGCTGTGAGAGGGAGCAGGTGGACTGGGCCTGCAGGAGTGTCTGGAAGCATCTATGGTTTGACAATGGTTCCAAGTGCTGCAGCTTGGACCATGGCAGGCCACGCATGAACCACCAAAGCCCCCAGTGAGCTGCAGGTGGGCCCAGCCCAGAGGCCGTGCTCCTGGGGCCGACAGGCGACCCCGACATCTGTGGGTTTGTGGACATGTCGCAGGGACTCGGGGACAGCAGTGTCACTCGAGGAGGCCCAGGGCGGGATCACTGATTGTCTGTGTGCTTGTGTGATGCTGACGTGACCACACAGTCCCACAAGTGATTCGTGAGCGACAGGCGTGAGCCGGGCTCTGCCTTCCTGCATGTCCTTAGCACAGCTCCGTGCTCTGCATGGAGCAGGCGTGAATCTCGCCCCTGAGAAGCTCATGGTCGGTTTGGGGCAACCGCGGTGGCGGCTAGAGACACCCCGGACGTGGCCAAGTGCCACGTGGAGCTCTGTGGCCTAAAGACTCCGTCTTCCATGAGGGGCAGGTGCAGGAGCGCGGCAGGGAGGGTTGGTCTTGACCACGGAAGGCAGCCACGCCGGCCTCTGGGAGACCCAGCAGCAGCGTCACGGCCTGTGGGGCCCCAGGCGAGTCACCTGATGTGGTTTGTGAGGGAGAAGCAGGAAGCCGGCACAGCCGGCCCTGACCGCCGGGACTCAAGCCGGACGTGGCACCGCGCAAGATTGTGCTGGACTCCACCTGCCACCACCGTGGCTTCCCCAGCCCAGAAAGCCGGCGTTCATCCATCCACCCTCGAGGGCTCACAGACGGCGGGAGCACTCGGGACGCACGGGCCCCAGACAGAGCCGTGGCCACTTTCCCCGCTGTGTTCTCCTCTGGGCCACGGGAGGAGGGGCTCAGAGCCAGGGGCTGAACTCACGGACTTCAGTTCCTGTCCACGAACGCCACTGGACACGAAAGCCTTGTGGCAGGGCTGTCGGAGAGATAAACGCTGGTGCGCTCGGTGGGAAGCCCTGGCCACACTGCAGAGTTTTGAGTTTCACAAGGACGTTTTTATCATGGACGCCAGATGTTATGTGTTAGGGAAGATGAAATGGTTATAACCATCAGTTAAAGTAAGTTTTCCTAAAAACGTCTGGTCTGCCAGTCTCACAGTGTTCAGCCTGCCCACCCCTCACTGCATTCTGCGTGGGTCTTTCCCTGTTTTGCTTTGTGGATCGTCTCCTGCCCCTTGTGTGAATGACTGCATTTCCTCATTCCCTCTTCCCACCTGACTAGTCACGTTTTAGTAAGTCAGTACAGCTGGAACATCTTAGTAATTATCCCGATAATTTTAACAACAAGCTCTGGAGTTACCATCTCCACCCTCCTCTCAGGGAGCCCAGAAACCCGGACGCTGACCTCGGCTGCCTCCTTCTGACAACGTCGCTGCCCACACTCAGCTCATCTCGTCTCGTATCCTCACGTTGACCATTTCTGTTGGTGGTTTTCATAGTAGGCTTTTGTTCAGATCGACTCTCATTTTACTGGGCGTTGAGAATCCTGTCACTGGTCTACTTGTGGTTCCCTCATGGGTCCTCTGTGTCATCTGAACTTTCCTCCTAATTGCTACATCTTTACTGATCTGGGATTCCCTTCTGCCTTGTCTTCCTGTGGACTTATTTTTATTTTTGTCCCAGACCTACTTTGATTCCTGAATCTGAGAATTCCTATCATCTTCCATCAATCCTGTTTAAGTATAAACCATTCACAATCTAAAGTTGACTCTTCCGTCCTCCCCTTTAATAGCAATAAGTCGGGCATTCCCACTCCCATGTCTCTTAAATCTCCTCCACTCCCCCCCCCCCCGCCACCCCGTCCTGCATTTCAGGGAATTTCCTCGGACCGACCTTCCAATATACAACGTTTCTCTTCAGCAGTGTCTAATCCATCCATCGTATTTAACAAGTATATTTTTCACTTGTAGTTTTGTCTTATTTTGTTCTCTTTCAAGCCTGCCTGGTGTGTTGTCCTTTCCTCATGTTGCCGGCTCCTACTTTAATACCTTCAGCCGTTCAGTATAAATGCATCATAGGCTTGTTTCTATCTAGTACTCGCATTATGTTTTCCTGGGTCCGATTCTGCCCTTTGATATGTCTGCTGATTTGCTCGTGGTAGTTGGTTGTCTGGTGGGTTCTGTGACTTCAGACCACAAGCCCTCCGCGGGGGTGGCGTTAACCCTTGAAGTTTTGTGCAGCCCTTTGCCGAGGGCATTGACCTCAGGAGAGGTTCGAGAGCACTGTTGCAGACACTCGGGGCTGCCAGTAGACCGGGGCCGTCTTCCTGTCAGTTCCTCACCTTCAGGAGCCAGAGCACTCATCTGCTGTGTCAATAACGCGAGCGTCAGTCCTAGACGGCCCTGTGGTCCAAATGTCTTCCCATCCCGAGTCCACGCGGACGCAGATGAGCTTCCTGTGGCCGGAGCACACCGGAGGGAGAGGGTCCTGGAGTAGGTGGGGGTCTCGGGTCCCACCCACTACCTCCCGCAGGGCAGGGCTTTCCTTCACCGCCCCCCGTGGACGGCAGCCCCCAGACCCGGTGAGACGTGGGAGCCCAAGCTGCCCTGCCCTCCCTCAAGAAGCTTCCGGCCACACGGCCCCACTCTGGTTTCACTGCCCTCCTCAGCTGCATTCCTGGGGTTTCCCTTAATTTTGTGAAAAGCTGACTGTGCCGCGTGTGCAGCATTTGTAGATGTCTGTGGGGGAAGACACGAGGTCACCCCATTCTCAGGTTACTGGGAATGTACAGTCACTGCAACTTAAAGGAAAACCAGTGCAGACGCTGCATTGCTACTTAAGTTCCCGCCACACTGACGGTTGCGTCTAAGATCCATTCGGCTCCTGTGTTCTGCATAACAGACAGACACGTTATAGTGTCTGGCCATCTGGAATCAAAGGCGGACAGGCCTCGACCACACCTAGCCTTCCTGCAAGGCACGGGGGGGGGGGGGGGTGCCTGGTCCCAAGGGAGCCATCTGGGGGTGGCGCTAGCAGGGGTCTCAAGCCAGGCAGGGTGGGCGAGGGAGTGAACCCCAACTGCGCTCAGCTGGTGACAGCGGGAATTCCAGGTGGCGTATGTGCCGTGGTGACCACAAAGGCAGCTGCCAGGCTCAAAGGCCAGGCTCAAAGCTCCAGGGCTGGGCTGTGCTGGAAGCCAAGAGCAAGAAGAAGGACTCCTGAGGGTCCACCTGTACCGCCCGTCCCACCTGGAGGACGCACCTGGGCGTGTGATGTGGCCCGTCCACACATGATTGGCAGTTGAGCCGGCGAAAGATTTAGAATGTACTTGAGAGTCTGATCTCTAACTTTTCACCCCAAGAAGGGAAGATATTTTTTGGCATCCCAGCCCTCTTTCCTAGTTTAAACTAGCTGGGAGAGGAAGGGTCACCAGCCAAGTCTTGGTTGTTGTGGGTGACTGTTAAATCCTAATTTCCCTTTTCTCCCCACCCACACTCTGGCATTTCACTGCCCATGGGAGTCGGGAAGGCAGAGGGGACAGGCAGGGACCTCGGGGCTTCACCCCTTGCCAGCAAGTTGGGTCGGCGAAGAGTCGAAGATACATTTTTGAGTTTGGGCCAGGCACGGTGGCTCACGCCTGTCATCCCAGCACTCTGGGAGGCCGAGGCGGGCAGATCGATCAAGGTCAGGAGTTCGAAATCAGCCTGAGCAAGAGGGAGATCCCCGTCTCTACTGAAAATAGAAAGAAGTTAATTGGACAACTAGAAACATATAGAAAAAATTAGCCGGGCATGGTGGCTCATGCCTGTAGTCCCAGCTACTTGGGAGGCTGAGGCAGGAGGATCGCTTGAGCCCTGAAGTTTGAGGTTGCTGTGAGCTAGGCTGACGCCATGGCACTCTAGCCCTGGCAACAGAGTGAGACTCTGTCTCAAAAATATTAAAAAAATTTGAGTCTTGTGTGAGCTTTTCCAGTATTTTTGGTGCCGTTTCTGTTGCACGGTCCCTGTATGACTGCTCACAAGCATCTCGCCTGTGGGTTCTCGGAGGTTAAAAATCGAAACCTCGGCCGGGCACGGTGGCTCAAGCCTGTAATCCTAGATCTCTGGAAGGCCGAGGTGGGCGGATCCTTTGAGCTCAGGAGTTCGAGACCAGCCTGAGCAAGAGTGAGACCCCATCTCTACTATAAATAGAAAGAAATTAATTGGCCAACTAAAATATATATAGAAAAAATT